>CAJVPT010003087.1:0-16029 GCA_910592055.1 Acaulospora colombiana
TGAAGTTGGGAATTTTTAGGTCTCGTGTTCTTCTAGTGGACTTTCTTGTATTGAGATATGGTATTACAAATATTTCTTCTATTTCTTTTTCCAGGATACAGTTACCATTTAATATTCTGCCTTCTGAACATTCCTGACATTTTTATAAGTTGGTCTCCTGATCATTGTTGGAGTTGTGCCTGATAAAGTGCTCTACTATTGTGACATTTCCCTTTTCTTGTCTTAATTTTCCTCTAGTTACTTAATTTTTTTTGTTTCCTATCACTATCCACAATTTTTTTTGCTTGTCTCGATTAGAATCTATTTTTGAGTATTCTGGTTTTTATTTCATATAATTTTCTCTTCCAGATTTTATAAGTTGCTTTAGTTGTGCTTCTGAAAGATTTCTGGTTATGATCTGGAATCATTCTGGTATGGATCCTTTGCTTGTATCTTGTAATAGTTGAAGTATTCGTCAGTTTCTTATTTTTGTGGTTTTCAGATCAATTAGCTGATCCAGGTACGTCAACTGATTGTTTTTAAGTGATAGTATGGCTTTTTTGTATTCTTCTGGTGCAAGATATTCTCCGATCCAAAAGTTTTCCTTTTTCTATTCAAAGATATCTTGCCATTTCCAACTATGAAAAGTTATTCCTATATCTTTAGCAATTTTAATCACCTGAAGTGGAAAGTTTCCTTTATCTGTTAGATGACCTAAGGATTTGTAGATTAGTAGATTGAGCGGTTCCCAGTTTTTGATCTGTGCTTGTTTGAGTCTAATGATTGTTGTGATTCCTGCTGATCCAGAATTATTTAGTCTGTTGCAAAGTCCTGTTACTTAACTTTCTCTTTGTAACATCCAAATATTTTTTAAGTTGTGGATCTTTGAATGATGGATTATACTATTGGATATTGATCTGCATAAACTATTCTTTTTCTTGAAAAGTTTTCTATATGCCGTTGTTAAAGTATTGCATGTTTTCCAGGGCAATATGCTATGTTGCATTCTAAATTCTATCCTAGGTATTAATACTCTATTCAGAATATATAGGGCTTGTTTGTCTGTCACTTTTTTATGTTTAAGGGCTCTTGTAATAATATTGATTTCTTTAAGTACTCGTTCTTTAAGCTCAATTGCCATTTTTTGATTACCTATCCAGATTCCTAAAAATCTAGCCTGTTCTGTTCTATTGAGCTCTTTGACCACTTCTTCTTCAGTAACAGCCTTTACCTCTTCTAGATAGCTATTAGGATTATTAATTGTGACTAAAACTGATTTGTTGCCATTATTTGAGAATTGTTGGTTGTATAAAAGATTCTTGCAGTTTTCAGAATCTTTTCCATATCCTTCTTAAATCTTGCTATTCATGTTGTATCATCCATAAAGGCTATAGCTGCATGCCTTGATTCTAACCTTCTTGTAGTCTGTTTTTTAAGGTCAGAGTTCTATGTAACTGACATTTTGTATCCTCTTTGTATATTATTCTGGATTTTATATAAAAGAGGATCATAGAAAATTCTCTATAGTAAAGGTGAGATGGTTTCCTCTTGATCAATTCTATCTTCAGCTACTATTGATTCTGTGAGATCATTTTCAAATATAATTTGGAATTCTCTATTTTGAAAGAGGCTAAGTATGATCTTTATATAACCTTTTGGGACTTTGATTCTTTCCTGTACTTTTATTAGCATATCTAGACTAATTGTATCATAAGCTTTTATAGTATCTTGAAAAAGTATCCACAGTTCTTTTTTGTTCTCTCTAGCATCTTCACAGATATTGTTGAGAATCTGAATAGGTTCTGCTATACTTTTTCCTAGCAGTTCTGCATAGTTTGGTTCTCTGAGAATATTATTGTTTTTACAAATATTTCCTATTCTGTTGGTGAGAATTTTGATGAAACATTTTTTTGTAACTTCTAACAAGACAATAGATCTAGTGTTTGAGAGTTTACAGTCCCATGGTTTGAATTTCGCTATTGAATATATGTGGCTTTGTTTCCAGTGTTTCGGAGTGACTTCCCATTTTAAGAAGTTATTCAGCATTCTTTTTAAGAAATCTTTTCCTTCATGACTTAGTCTCTTCAGCATTTCATAACTAATTTAAGATTTTCCTGGAGCTTTGTTGTTAAGAAGTACATTCAATGTTTTATCCAATTCTTCTTGTGTGATTGGCTCGAGTAGTTTATTGTACCAAGATGATTGGACATATTCTCTTGGTTTATACTCTTCTTTCCAATCTTCTGATAAACTATCATGGCTAGCTTTTCTTTTTTTGAAGGCTTCACAATGGTATCTTCTTATTTTCTTTTTGACTTCATCTTTTTGGATTGTAATGTATTCATTATCTCCTAGCTTAATCTTAATTCTATCTAGTACTATTTTACTTCTAGTTCAGTTGGTTAGAGAGCTAACCATTCATCTTTGACTGTTTCTCAAGTCATCACATCTTTGTTCCAAAGCAGTTTTAATACTATCTCTTATTTTTTTCGCTTCTAATCTTTGACATATAAATTTAAGACCTTTTATAGTGTCTTGGATATTTTTTTTCAAAGATTTCCATGGCATGTTAGAGATGCTATATTGGATACAATAGTTCTCAATCTGATAATTTGGATTGTGAGTATTATTATGTTTTTCTATAGCTAAACTGAGGGCCTGTAGCTTATCTATTTTTTTTGATGTCTCTACTTTATTGAATAGTTTTTTTAGCTGTAGAGCTTTTCTATAACTGATGAATTTGGTATTATGCTTGAAGTACTTTTCTTTTACTTGAGATATTTTTTTAGTTGCTAGCTTGTTAAAGGCTGCTTTACATAACAATTTCTTGAAGGTATCCCACAATTTGTTTGCTTGATTCTCCCTTTCATCTGAATTGGGTTCTTTTTGTAGTAGTGGTTCCAGTGATATTTTAAATTTATGATCTACATTTTCACTAAATACTTGCCATTGAGATGGAGATATACCCTTTATATCGATTCTTCTTTGTATATTCATGGAAGGTTGTGGGGTTCTGCTTCTTGTAAAAAGGTTTTTGTCATGTAAAGTTATCAAGAGCATAGTATGGTCACTACCTGTAACATCTTCCATATCTTGGTTATCAAATCGGAGTAGTCGATAACTTGTTAGACTATGAGAGATCCAAATATAGTCTATTCTACTACTACTTGTTAAATTTCTTCTTGTTGGTGTTTTTTCTTTGCCTTCCCATGTGGCTTGTATATTTATAAAGTTCTATTTATCAAGAAAGTTGAATAGTGGGATTTCAGGTCACCATGATGGTCTAAAGCTTGCTTTTGAGAGGGACTTTCTGTCTTCTGATGGGTTGTAGGCTACATTAAAGTCTTCCATTACTATCATATAGAAACCTTGTTTATGTTTATTTTTAATAAGGCTAGTTATCTTGTTTTGTACCATTTTGCATCTTGGTTTGTCTGAAGGAATATAAATCTGTATAATACAGATCTTTTTTCTTTTTATAAGCATGTTGGTGGCAATAATATATCCTTCTTTTTTCTCTATTGATGCAATCTTTTTTTCCAAATCTCTTCTGATTATAAGACTGACTCCTGTCCCAAATGGTGTGTCTTTGTTGGTGCTATAGAAGAGTTTATAGTCTTTCTGATTATTGAAAGCCTATTGTGCATTAGTTACTGTCAATTTTGTTTCGCATAACCTCAGTATGCCTATTCCTTGTTCTAGTATCTCTTCAATTAAGTTTTGCTGCTTTGTTTTATCTGTAATTCCTGTAACATTGTGTGTACCTAATCTGATCACCTTTTTGCCTATCTCATCCTCGTTTTTGGTTTTTCCTATTAATCTATATTTATTATTGTTACAAAATTTTTCCCGTTCTTCTTGTAAAAATGTTGCAATATTTATATTTTCCTTCTCTTCTATTCTGTAACTACTTTTTAAAGTTCATTTTTTGCCCATATTTGTAGTTTTTGATGAGGAAGCAATGGGCTATTGCTCCTCTGGGTTACTATTAAGAACAGGTGTGTCTTTAGGAGCGATTTGCTTCCTTGTTACTGAGTCTTAGTCTTCTGAAACTTGTTTGTCCCTCTAAGATGTCTATTCTAGTATGTAATCTTTCTAGGTTGGCTAGAATATTCATTAAAGGATCTTGTATGCTTTCTATTCTGGTCTTATATTGACTTCAGAAGATCTATTTCTATAGCTTCATTGATTTCTAATTGGTTCTCTATTGCTTTCCATCACAGGATATTCTTCTCTGTTGTTTCTTTCATGCCTTATTCTATTGTTACTTCACTGTCTACTCTGTCGCAAATTTTTGAATCTATGATAACTTGCTAAATTAGAAATAGGCTCTGTTGATTCATTATCTAATTGTGAATCAAGTGTTGATTCATTGTCTATTTCTATATTTCTGGACCTGAATCTTGTATTTCTATCATCATTTTTAGAATTTTGTCTTTCTATTTTGGATGTGTATTTAATACTCCATAATAGGTGATATCCCTGTAAGAAAATGTGTTACTTGTATGCCTTGTTTCTTTTTTCTTTTGTCTTAAAGCAAACTACTGTAAAGTTACATTCATTGAGTGTATAGGGGTCTTTGGGTATGTAGCATGCCTTAGCTTGTGTACCATTTAATGCTCAAGCTATTAGACTGGTGTAAGTTTTGTCAGTACCTAGAAGTCTTGCTGAGTTGTCATTTTTTTCAATTAATATTTGATTAATTTCATTATTGCTAAGCTCAGACTTGGAAAATATAGCTCTTGACATTTCTGTATTAATTGGAGTCATCCAAATTTCGTCAGAATTTAGGCTGAGATATTTGTGTCATTTGATATAGACTTTTACTTGTGGTTTTATATTCATCTCATAGATATGGATATTTTGAACTTCTCCATATCTTTTTAGATATGCTTTTATGAGATTCTTGTTGTTTTTCTGATCCACATCTACCAAACATACATGCCAAATGGTTGTGTCTTCCTTGGTCTTGGATTCTTGAAAGACTTTTCTATTTAGGTTTCGTTCTGTCTTTTGTTTCTTGCAAGTGGTCAATGGTATTATACAGTATTTTGGATAGCAAAGTTATCTTCCTTTCGATTGACTTCTTTAATGCAATGTGTAATATCTTCTTCCTCTTGTATCCAAAAAACTAACCACTTATTTCCATTAATAAACTCTTTTCGCAAAAGGTTTCTTTTTTCCTGTGGAAGTTTAAGAATGTGCTTAGATATGCCTTTGTTTCATTTTCTGTTTCTCCTGGAATATTGGTCATCATTGCACCTAATCTATAATTTCCTTTCTTTTTTATAAAGTAAAGGTTTGTTGGTGACGTTATGTCTCTATTTCTAGTTGTGTAAGAGCTATGTTCACTAATGTATTGTCTTTTTATTATTTCTTGAAGTTTTTTGTGCTTCCAGTTCTTCAATTTCCTGTACACATATCATTGTTTCTTCATTGTCTATTGTTGATTCATTGTTTATTTGTTTGACAATCTCCATTGGTTGTCACTCTGGTTTATGTTGAATTTCAGGATTCTTGATAATTTCCATGAGCTTATCTTTAATGTAGGGTTGTAGGAGATCCTCTTTAATCCCTTTGCCTTGTTGCCAAAGATATATAATATGTTGAGTTAGGATTCGTTTCTTGTGAAAGGTTATCACATCTACTCCTAGTATCTTAGCTATAATACTATCGAGGATGGTATATGTTTCTGGTAATGAGGCTTCTGGTCCACTGGGTTCATAGTTTCTTTGTTTAAGTAGTTATTGTGAAGCCTATAGAGTAGAGTGTTCGTCATGTTTTTTTGAGAGGTTGCTTAACATGTTTACTATATTCTCTTCTCTTTTGCTGACAATCTGTAATATATGTTGTGCTCTATTCATATCTGCTATTGGTTTAAATTTGTTAATAGATTACGTGATTGCTTGTTTATGTTTGTCAGTTATTCTATTTTTGAATCGCAGATAAACCTTTCTGAGGTTGTTGTTGTTTATATTTTTGATTAGGTAATACAGAAAAACCTTGTTGTATTATTTTGATATATTTATTTGTTGATATTGAAAATTCTATCCAAATTTTGCGAGTTGTTGTCATGTTTGTGTGAAATGTCAATCAACTTGTTTGAATCACAAGTTATACGTGTATGTATGTGTTTTGATTGTCACTTTTACGTGTATACTTGTTTTGCTTATTCACTTTTATGTGATTATATTTGCATAACAAGATGAAAGATAGATATGTTGTTTTTGTATGTATATATGTTTAGACTGTCTTGTCCTTAAGGAGCTTTGATATCCTTCTGAACCTTTGAGTGACTGAAGTAACTTGATTTATTGAGTAAACTTAGTTACTTCCTGGGTTCCTTGCAGTATCAAGAAAGGTGTTAACCTGTACTGGCCTGGCTGTAAGCTATGTGAAGTTGATATTGGCTCCCTTTTTCTGACTGTGAATCAGTTTACAGGTATCTTTTCTTTCTTCTAAAAATTTTAAGAAAAAGAAGTAGAAGAAAATTAGTAAAACAATATATACCTCTTTCTTTGATGTTTCTGAAGAGCTTGTTATATGTGTGTTGCCAAAGCTTGATAGCTTTATTTGAAAGATATATTGTTTTTTCTTATGTGTTTGACCAGGTTTGCTTTTCAAAAAAATTGTCAAAAAAGGAAATTTTTAGAAAAAGGAGGATCAGCAGAGAGTGTTTTTAGTTAATTATTTATAAATATAATTTTAATTTAAAAAAATTTGTATATAAGTTTATCTATTTTTTTATTTTATAATTTTATATTATTAAATTTTTATAAAATAATTAAATATTTTTTTTAATAAATAGTTAACAAATTATTATTAAATTATTAATAAATAATTAATAAATTATTAATTAATTATTAATAAATAATTAATAAATTATTAATAAATTATTGGATTTTTTATGAATTACTACTAAATTATTAACAAATTTTTGATAAATAATTGAAAAATTATTAATAAATTTTTAATAAACTATTAATAAATTATCAATAATAAATTGTTAATAAATTATAAATATACTCTTTCCACTGATCCTCTGACCATATACAAAAAAGATATTCACAAGAAGTTTTTATATTTTTTTGTCAATAAAGTCTTGATACTTTCCTTAAAACAACTTGAAATATGACTTCAAAAGTCAACTCTATCCTTTTTCTTTTGTTTATAAACCTTTTTACTCAAAAACTTGACTTCTAGTGATCCAGAAAAGTCAAGTAATACCTTTGATATCAATGGCAAGAAAGTTTTTAAAGGAAGAAGAATTGACTGTAAAATATCTGAAGATTTATCTAACCTTTGAAGTGAGAGGTTTATAGAGGTTTTTTGCAGTAAAAAGATTTATTTTCTCTATTTTTAACTGTTTTGACCCTCTTAAAACTTTCATTTTCATGGTTTTCTGAGGAATTTTGCCTACCTTAGTTTGATCCTGAATTTTTGATAACACAAATACTCACTAAAGATGATTGACTAATATAAAACATATTAGTTTTTGAAATGTAAACAAGCTTCTATTGATTACATTTACATGTTCTGATGATATTATTAATGATTGGAAAGAAAGTTCCAGAAAAATTTGTTTCCAAAAAGCTCAAGTCTCTTAATGAAGACTTCTATACTATCAAAAGATCAAGTGATAAGTAATGTAGATTGCAAAATTCTATCTCTTACCTAAGTTTTTCAAGTAATAACAAAGCTTTAATGAAAAAAAGCTGAAGTCTAAATGCTTTTCTTGAGATATTCCAATCCAGTACTTACTTATAAAAGATCAGTTGAATTGACTTGTCTAATGTTGCAAGTGATGAAAAAGAAGATTTTTTCTGAGGTTCAAGTGAAGTAAGAAGACTATCCTAATTAATAGATTTTTTTTGAGAAGAGGTAGTTTTTATTTTTGAGTTTTTTTTGGTGGACCTTGAATTGTTCCCTTTTCTTTTTTTAACTTAGTAATTTATTGATTTTTAGATAATTAATAGTGACAAAATGACAAACTGTTAACAATGATCCTGGTACATAGAGATTATTACCAATCTATTGAAAGAGTGTAATATTGTTCTTAAAATCTAACTTAGAGTACTTTTATATGAAGATGAATTAGTCACTTTATGAAAGTCTATAAAATATTGTAGGTTTATTTCAATTTTTTAATAAAGACAAGCTATCGTGGCATAATTGCAGGTTAAAAAAAAAATAAAAAATAAAAAAAATTATAAATATATTAATTTTAATAATATTTGATATTGAATTATATAGTAATTAATTATTATCAAATTATTTTTATCATTAATTTAATACTATAAATTATTTATTTTTTAATAAATATTATATAATTTTTTTTCAACTAATATAAGAAATATCAAAAAATATATTTTATTTATCAAGTATTTATATAAATCTAAGTATATAATTTTATATAAAATAATTGATATAATAATAGAAATATTATTATTATAACACAAACATCTAATGAATTTGAAGTCAGACAAAATAATTATTCTTCACTATACTATCATAAATTAGATTCATACCATGAATTTTGACAAGTTCTAATCGAGATTCTTAAAAAAATATATAATTTAAGTAAAGTGGAATGTCACTTAAAACAATTACTAAAATATGACTTGCCATTATATATCAATAAAAAAGTCAAAATAAAACATAGCTATATGATCAAGTATTGTTGACAATTGGCTAATTCCAAACAAATAACCTTAATATTTACTAATATATACAACAAACTGATAAAAAGTAACATCAAGACATATAGTATAACACAAGCCCTATATTTGAGCCAAAAAACTTCAGCACTTCACTACGAATTAATCAGATGGTGGGCCCGAGTCCTATTCACTGGGTCAAATTTATAAATTACTATATAAGAATATTTGCTAGTTTCAAAAGTCAAAACTATCAACACAAACCTAATTCAATATAATCATTCCAACTAATCAAAGAAGCTAATCAAGAATGTTGGAAAAATGATAAATATAAATTTAGAGCCTTGGAGATATTTAGAACAAAACTTTTGTTCAATTCACTACTGACTAAAACCAAGTTACATAAAAGATATTCAATAGTATATCCCAATGAAAAATGTCCAAAATGCGATTATATAAAAGAAGATCAAGCACTATTTTCAACTGCATTGAAAGCAAACCAACAATTCAGAATAAAATATCAAAACTCAATAAAATTTTAAAAGATCAATATAACAAACATAATACAGAGGTATAGCTATATATAGTTAAAACATTAATTCCTGAAACAATCAGAGGAGATACTATAGTCAACATTGTCTTAGGTAAATCTAACACTTATCTCAAATTAATAAAAATCAAAACATCACAGATTCAATTCATGAATATAGCACTGAAAATCACATACAAAGTTTGGAAACAATAATCTGACATAGCTAACAGTTTACCAATATCAGACATTAAATGGAAAAAGATCAAAGCTGTATCCAACTCTGCCCAAAAACTTAACTTTGCATATAATGATATCCTAATGAAAACTATAATTAATACTTCTCAAAAGTTCAATAATTTAACTAACAAAATAATATTTTTACTCACAATAATAGCATCGTTTTTGAATGAGCATTAGCCATTCAACCTTAATTTGATAAAAATGGTTACGAATCATCAAATTTGTCAAGTTAGGAAAATTGCAATAGAATATAGTTAATTTATATTGTAAAGACTATTAATATCATGTTAATGAATTAAATTTCTAATAAAACTCACATTTAATACCCATTTTCAATAAAAAAAAAAATAATAATAATAGAAATATTATTGTTTTTAATTATTTTTTAAAAAAAAATTCTGAATTTTTTTGAATTATAATTTACTATTGTTAAAGGTTAAAGAAGTCAAACAAAGTTCAGAATTTTCGCCATGGTCACGTAACCAATGATCGTGATGTGATCAAAACTTATGTGAAACAATCAATTGTCAACTATCACCATATCCCTTACAAGCTAGAAGAATGCATGAACAATCCATTCACGTCAAAAAGGTAAAGAACTATGAGCTGAGATAATAGAAAATTAGCTGACCAAGAGGCAATTTATGCATAACATAATACTAGAATAGCCATAGTGATTATATAATAGTCTTATGTGTAAAAATATATAAATGTAACTTCTTTCAATGACTTAATAAAATGATGAATCTCAGGACTAATCTTAAGACAAATCTCATGACGAATCTTTTGGATAGATTGTTATAACAGTGAAGTTATAAGTAGTTTTAGAAAAAACTACCTTGAGACTCACCCAAATCTTTTTACACCTCTGCCTTGATTTTGATATTGTTTTGTGTGTATGTGATAGAAGAACAGACTCTTCTTTTGTAGGTTATGCAAGCTTTTGGTCATTAGCGACAGACTCGTCAATTAGCCTACTACAGTATCAACTAGTTTCTTCCATTGGTTCTGTGTATATTTCTATTTGAGCTAAAGGGTTGAGGAGATTCTTTTGTTTGGAGGTACTAATAAAATCATTGACATGGTCTTTGAGTATCTTGTATCAGTTTGGTTCTTTTATCTTGTTAGTCTTATTGTACAATGCTCCTACTTGGTGCCACTCAATTTCTTTGATCATATAGGTGTTAATTGTTTGTTTCATCTATTGTAGGTTATATTTTTGAAGTGAGAAATGATATGTGTTGTACCATTCAATATCATAGAAATTTTTGATATGGTAAGGTTGACTGTTTTCTTCTCAGTAATAACTGGTCTACTCATGCGGATACTGTTAGCCTATAGATTGTGGATAATATCATAATGGAAGTTGATTTTTTATGGAAGAATTCTTAGTAGATAGTTCAGAATATATTTTTTTGCCATACCATCCACTATAGTTGTTATATTCATAATCGGACAATTCATTTAGCATCATTTTGACTGTGATATAGTTCTTATAGGAATATAGCTTGTTTTTGTAGTTGTTTATTGTGTAGGTCTATTATTCTATAGATTATGGTGAGGTGTATTATTGGATTGGGTACTGTTACAGCTAGGCGAGTTCAGTGTTTGAAGTGTCACTGAATTTTGATATTAATTTGTTCAGTTTCTTTCTGATTAGTGTGAGGTCTATTAGCAAGTATTCAATTGTCAGAAATAGCATGTAGTTGATAATATATCTATGCATTTTATCTGTGATCTGTTTTCTTGCTATAGCATTAGATATGACATTTATTTTTCTCTTGATTAAGTATCTCTAGTATTGCTTTTCACTTTTTTCCTTATGCCAGACTCCTAGAACTCTAATAGTTGAATTGTAGGTGACTAGTTGGATTTCAGTATTGTTAATGATGATCAGTTGTTTTGGGGCATTAATTATTAATAGTTTTGACTTGTGGGGTTGACCTTAATGCTATTGAGATTGTAAAAGGAGGTGCTTAGTCTAGTTATTTTTTTCAAGTTCTCTTTGGATTGTGTAATAAAGATGGTGTCATCCATGTATACCATGATTGCAATATTTATCTTGATGCTGCTTTCTATATTAATGTGTGATTTATAATTTTGAATTGTGTATCCTCTACAATTGCTAATAGAAGATATTAAAGGGTCATAATAGATGTGCCATAGGAGAATGATATTGTATCTTTTTGATCAATGCTATCATGAATTGGGTATTCATCTGTGTTTTTATAGTAGGTAATAACTGTATTGTGATGGTCAGTAAAGCAGTTACCAATAATATTAATGAGTTTCTCAGATACTTTGATATGTCTTAGTAATTGGTTGAATTTGTATGTATTGACTATATCATATGCTTTGCTTATATCCTGGAAGAGCATATAATAGGGCCTGTATTTTTCTCTGATGTCTTCAAAAATTTGGTTCAAGATTTTTATGGGTTTTCTTGTATTGTACCCAGGAAGAGCTGCCCAGTTATGTTCAGAGAGAATGCTGTGTGTTTGATAAAAATGTTGGAAAGTCTGTTTGCTAGTATTTTAGTGAAGATTTTTTTTATGGCTTCAAGTAGACTAATAGGTCATGTAATGTTGATATCATGCTGCTAGTTTTTAGGCTTGGGTATAAGTATTCATGCCTTTTTTCTATTCAGTCAGGACAGTCTCTGTATTGAGGATCATGTTGAAGAGAAGTGTGATATATTCTATTGTTTTTTGACTGAGATGTTTGTATTTGATATATAGGATCTGTGAAGGGCTGGGAGCTGATTTATTGTTAGGTTTACTAATAGTTTATTCAACTTTTTCTACTGTGAATGGCTCAGTAGTTGTATTGTACCATTCTTGTTTGATATGTATCTTTGGCTTATATTCTGACTCCCAAATTGTGCCTACTATCTCATAGTTGATGTTTTTCTAGATCCATTATTCGAAACATTGTTTGATTTCTTCTTTTATTGTATCTGGATCTGTAATGAGGGTTTTCATTTTGAGTCTATCTTTAATTAGGCTGGACATGATAATACTTTTCTTTGAATTATCAAATAAGGAGTGAATCATGGCTTTTTTGTCTGAACAGAATAGATTGTTTCGTCTGGCATTGCATTTGAGTATATTAGCTTTGATGATTTCTTGTATATCTATTCTTTTGGCTTTGGACCATACAAGTGTGATTGCTTTGATGGTTTCTGCAATTTTCTTTGTATCATCCGGTCCATTCCATAAGGGGATATAGTTTTTTTCTGGGCAAGAGGAAGATATTTACTTATGTATTGTTCTCATTTCCTCAGTTGTTTCTTCTGTTCCTATGTGATGGCCTTTGTAATTATTCTGTGGTATTTAGTGAGGAGAAAGATGAGTTTTGATTTAGGTTGCCTGATTTTTGTTGGTTTGTTCTTCTTTTTCTCTTTGAAAGTGCTTAAGCTGAACTTTGCTGCAATTAAAATACTCTGTCTGAGTATGTTCTATAGCTTGTTTGGATCTTGGTTTTTATTGACTTGTGTGTTTTTATTTATTTCTATGAGCTCCTCTACGACTGTTGTGAACTTTTTCCATTGCTTTTCAGAATTGGCCTATCATAGGTACCTTGTGTTGTTATGAGGCCAGCAGAGTTTGATTTCCTCTTTATTTAGTTGCCATGTTTCTATTGTTGTAACTTGTATATATTAGTTAGTTTTGATGTAGTTGTTGTTGATTATGTATGCATCCATTGTGCTCAAAGTGGGTCTTGAACTTGTCCAGATTATGTCTATATAGCTGGTAGTATCATTGCTAATCCATATGAATTCCTTTTCCCCGAGGTTTATATGACAGAATGTGTCTATAAGTTCTAGATCTTGAACTATTATGAAGAAGCTATTCTTTTTGTTTATAATTATCTTGCATCTGGATGAAGGTGATCAATTATCTATAATGGCATTGTATTGAAATCACTTCCTAAAATTACATGCCAGTTGTCATGGTTGTGCTATTTTATTTATTTGATGATTTGTTCTTGTACTGCTTCTCTGTTTAAACCTGGTTGTGCTAGAAGGTATGTTCCAATAATGCAGATATATTGCTTATCAGGAAATGTTAGGTTGATGCAGATTATCCTATCAAGTTTTTTTTTAATATTGATGACTCTGTTTGCTAATAATCTTCTAATGGCGATACCAACTCCAGTACTTTTGGATTCATTTTCTCACCATGTTACATATTCTTTTGTCTTCCACTTGTTTACTGTCTCACTGGTCCCATTGGTTTCTATAGAAATTATTATATCCCAGTTGACTTCCAACCATGAGTCCATCCAAGTTGTTTGTTTTATTGTGTCATTGAGGCCTTGACAATTACAGATTGCTATTATGATGTATGGTCTTGTTTTGGTGATATGTTCAGGGTTTTGAGTTAGTTCATGTTCTGTTGTATTGACTGAGTACATGTTTGTTGATGTTGAAGAAGTGTGATGTGTTGATGAGTTGATAACTGTTTTTTATGTATTGTTTGTATCAATGATTGGTGAATTTTTATTTATTTGATTATTCCTAGAAGAGGAATTATTATTATTACTTTGTGCATTACCCATTATTAGTGAAGTTAGAGGTGCTGGGATTGTTCGTTACTAGGAATAAAACTCACAATGGTGGACACTAATGCATTCATAGTTTTATCCATGTTTTCAATTGAGTTATATAGTTGTTGTTATTGTTATTGGATGTCAGAGATGATATCTTGCTTGAAAGTTTTTTTACCTGCTTCCTGGTTGCTTTGGCTTGTATCTTCTTCCATATCTTCTACCTAATCAAAGCAGTATTACATGAGGTTGTTAATCCTGTTGTTAAGATTATTGAATGTTTCTTTGATGGCTTTAAGTTTCCTCTGAATCTGTGCTAGTATGACTGTGATATCTCTGAAGTTTTTAGTTTATGGGAAGTTGGATTGTGAATGTGTATTAGAGTGTTTAATGCTTCTGTTTTTGGCTGCTGCAGCATATGATCCTGGAAATCTATTATATTAATCTGGTCTATTTTGAATAATTATTAAATTTTTATTATTTTTCATAAATAGTCTTTAAAAGTTTATAGTTTTATAAGATATATTATAGTATTTAATTTAAATTTAATATTTTAGTAGATATCTCTAAATTTGATTTTTCAGATTCAAGAGTTTACCTGAAAAATATTCTAATTTAATAATAATTATTTTATAAATATTATATGTCGTTGTTTAAAAATCAATATAACTCTTTAGTTGAAAACTAATCTAGTTCAGAAATTGAGCTAATGTTTGATCTATTATTTAAAAATTTAAGTATTCAATTATTAGAATAAAAAATAGTTATATTAATAATTCAATAATTATTCCTTAATCTTTATATTAATTTAATTCAATATTTTAGTAACTGTTAGACAATAAATCTAGATTAAAAATTCATTAAAATTTTACTTCCGAATATTAAATTTGTTCAAAAACATATCTAATATACTATTTATTGTCTTAAATAAAAAGTATCCAAATACAATAAAATATAAATATTCAAAGTAATTTTTTCTTCCTATTTTTGTTCTATTAGTTTAATTATTACAACTAATCTTTGGTAAGCCTTATTTAATAAATTTTACTTAAAATTCAACATACTGCAATTTGAAAAATCTTGATAAATTTAATTAAAATTTTGTAATTTACATTTAAAAGATATTTCTATAAAACAATAGTTATATATATTATAAAAAAATTTCTATACTAATCAATAGTAAAGTTTAAAAATTCTCACTACTATTTATTTTTTCTAGAATTTGATCAATATCTGATAATAAGTGTAATGAATTCGCACCTACCTTCATCAATTCTATATAAGTATACTTGACTCTATATTACTATAGACCTGAAGCCCATCCTGTTTACTATTTTTGGACTTTCTGCATAATATTATCTGAGATCATCTTTGGTAATCCTGGGCTAAGTGTCTATTATTATAACCAATTTGTCTTGTTTTTCCAGAATAAAAATTAGCTTCATAAATAGGAGTAGCGTAAACTAATAGATTTCCTTGTTATTCTTTTTGTTTTCTTCTTTAAGATATATTATAGCCCATATGTCTAGTTATCTATTATGTTAAGATTTATATATTTTTATTTATTTATTTATAGATTTATTTATATATTTTAATTAAAAGGTACTTTAGGCCAGATTTTTATATAGAGATAAAAAGTCTTTCCTGAATAAAAACAACTTTGTTGTCTTGTTGATCAAATAACACTTGTTTATTGACTTTTTAGAAATAAAGTCTTTTACAATAAGTTATTTATTAATACTGAAAAAAAGACAATGCATAATGCCTCTATTTAATAGAATCTTATTTATGTTTTATCAAATATTCTGATATAAATCATTTATTTATATTCTCTATACCATTAAAATTGTAATAATTATTTTTATAATTAATATTCTTTTTGCAATAATGATATAATACTAGTACATATACCAACTCTTTCCCGTTCACCTGTGGTGCAGTAGAATTGGGAAAAGCGAACAACATGAACAGAACAACTAGGAGTGCAAACTCCAATCTCAGGCCTAACTACAATGAAAACAGTATGTCCAAGGGTAAGGCCGACCCTATCAGAAAAGAAACTTCACCAACACA
>CAJVPT010003088.1:0-16028 GCA_910592055.1 Acaulospora colombiana
GGAATTATTATCAAAAAAGAATGGGCAACACACATTTATAAATCAGACTCGTGGCAAGACAGGGGCCTATATATCGATATGGCATTCCAGGCCAAGATCAAATATAGAATAATCACAATATACAGTCCCGCCAGCAACGCACAAACAAGTCAAAAATACAACTTAACAAAGTGGTTAGAACAAATTATTCAGGAAGCGATGGCAAAAAACTTTTTCATCATGATACTAGGGGACTTCAACAAAATCAATGATGACAAGCTAGACAGATCCACGAACAAAAAGAAATCATGATCAACTTCAAGAGGGCTAATCAACACACTTATCTCCCATGACCTGGTTAACACATACAGACACCTGAACCCACATACGTGTAGCTACACATATAGCAGAAATAAAACAGAATACGGAAGTAGACTAGACTACATTTGGATGTCAAGACCACTGGTACAACACATTATAGAAGCATCCCACGTTCCACTAACTACAACGATAGACACAGACCACAATATGGTCACAACTACGATCAGTACACCATACAAATTCTGGAACAAACTAGCAAACAGGAAGAACAACAACCCCAAACACATAGACTATGAGAACTCATTAAACAAACAATGGCAGGAATTCAAAGAAATGGTAGAAAACAAGGCCACATCAATAATGTCACGCCAGCCCATCCCACTGGAAGGAAACTGGAACCAATTTAAAAACATACTACTGGAAGCCAGCAGGAAACATCTTAAGAAAAGAAGGAAAAGCAGTAACATCGATACAATCCATACATCGAGATATCAAGACATAATGAAACAGTCAAACCTAATAGGGAAGGCCCACAGAATATACAAAAGATACCTAAACAGCAACACACCAGATACTGAGACAGAAGGAAAGCTAACAGAAATGATTAAAGCCATCAATTAAAATGGATCAAGAATCAGCAGCTTCCCTTCCAATCAACACAACTATCACGTCAGCCCCTTCCAACAGTACCAGTGACTGAAAGAATTGCAAGATCTCTGGAAAATAGAAAGTAAGATCACATAACAAAAAATTAAGAGAGAGAAAAGAAGAATAATCAACAAGTTCACAGAAAAACGATTTAAGTATCTACAAGACCAACCAAGAAGAATAATAGACTGTATCCTGGACAGACCCCGCAGGAAGATAGACAAAAGTAGACTAATCGAACACACCATAACAAACGAGACCACAATAATCATAGACCCGAAGAAAATCAAAATGAAAATCAGGGACCACTTTGAGAAGTGGACCCAGCACCGGGCAACCTCAAATATACGGAACTATCCAAGATGGATAAACAGATACGCCCAAATTGAACTCATTGACCCAGAATGGTATAGCCAATGCTCAGCCATGATAGATCTCCAGGAAATTAGGCAGGCAATACAGGCCAAAAAAAAACACAGTGCATCAGGACCCACTAAAATACCCTATATACTACTAAGAAACCTAGGACCCCAGGGTCTATGACTACTAGGGACAATCTACAATCAGATCCTTGAAACAGGAAAAGTTCCCAAGGACTGGAAACAAGGAGAAATTTATCCAATCCCGAAGCCTAAAGACTGGATGGAAAACATCAACATCACACGTCCCATTACCCTCCTAGAAACAACAAGGAAAATCTTTATGTCCATACTCAACAATAGAATAGCAGAAACCCTTAATAGATATCACATCACATCAAATAACAACTGGGCAGGACTTCTGGACGGCAGCACATAACAGCCAATACACATAATGAACAATCTTTTAGAGGAAGCCAGAAAAAAAGGAAAAAAGGCCTGGATCTTCAGCCAAGACATTAGCAAGGCGTACGATTCAATCAACCAAGACATGATGATATTGGCACTCAAACATATCAAAGTCCCAGAAAAGATCTTTAACATCTTACAGGATACCTTAACAGAGAGATACAACAGGGTAATTACAGCACACGGGATGACAGAAGAATATCAAGTTCAAGATAGGATAGATCAAGGAGATACAATCTCGCCCCTAATGTGGAGGATCTTCTATGACCCCTTGATTCAAGAAATAGAAAATCAAAAGTTAGGATATACAATGAAAACAACGTAGAACACCAACCTCACAATGACTAACACTATCAGGGCCACTCAACACACCAGATCACAGATGGTGACAGCAATAGCATATATGGATGACACCACCTGGTATGCTTCAAATAGATCCAACATGCAAGCCATCCTGGATACAGCATCAGAGTTCCTCAAGATCAATAACATACAAGCAAATGGAGACAAATCCTTACTCATCTGCATCAATACAAATGAAAAAGACCATGCACAAGGCGTTCTCCTAGCAGGAACTAAGGTCACGCCCCTTGAAAAAGACGAGTCAACACGCATTCTCAGAGTCTGGATCTCAGAAGATGGCAAGAAGCAACAACAGAAATGTCTGATACGAGAGAAAATCACCAACACAACAAACCTTATTAAATGGAAAAGAATCACAGACAAACAAGCATGTTATATCATCAATCATGTTCTTTACCCAGCAATAGAATATCTCCTCAATGACATGGCCCTATTGAAACAAGAATGCGATCATCTCAACAGCAAAATAGTCCAAACCTTTAAACACAAAATCAACATGCCAAGGACCACTCCAATGCCATTATCCACGCAGACTTCGGATATAGGCTTTTCAATATGTGGGACAGGCAGGTTATGCTTCACACAAACAACTGAAAGAAAAGAATCACTGACTCTGACACGTGCAGTAAAACAGCATGGATCAGACTACAACAGCTCCAAAACCAGTACTGGTCAAACACATCGATATTAGAAAACAAATATCCCTTCTAGATCAAAAAACGATAGAATCTCACGAACGACATTCTGAACATGCTCAAGGTACAAGGCATCACATTCAAGATGACAAACTACATAAATATCTGTACAGTTCTATACGGAGGGAAAATAGCCATTAAAGGCATCACATCTGACACATGGTACGACAAAAACAGACAGCATCTTAAGAAAAGAGGAATCCTTTTCAAGGAACAGCTCATAAACGATAACCTTTCAAGACCCTTGACATGGCAACAGCTCAGAACCAGAAAAGGCAGGCAGGGTAGAACTCCTGAATGGTTCCAGGACCTACGGAAAATAATTTGCAAAGACCCCAACCAAGACTTATACACCAACAATGCAGATTCTCCTGCCAACAGATCAGACACAGTTTTCTTAACAACACCCCAATTCTTCCACATCAATCACCATCAATGATCAAGTGAATAGCCACTAAGTCAGAGAACGAATTCGCCATATATAGAAAAAGGAAAATGGCAGACTCAGACAAGATCATTGCCAACCACATGACAACACTACCAGGAAGTTCACCCCTCTTCAAATGCGAAGGATGTAATAAGAACAACTAACAACTGAGAGGACAGTACAAGGAACAAAAACAATGCATAGCAGAATTAATAAGAGCAAAAACAGTAAATGTAATAGTAGACAAAAGCTCAAAATCAGCTGACCCTCAAAAGGCCCTTCCCACAGAACAACAATATATGACAAACAGACTGCGCTCCACCCCCAAGGAAATCAAGAAAGCACTGCGTGAAAGAGGAAACGAACTGGAGCTGCCAAGACAGATACCCCAGATCCACATGGATCCACTGTCAGAAACGAGGCACCTAATACATAGTACACTAATGGGGGAAACAGGCATCACCAATCATCTATCCAACATAGCAGGGGAAGTTTATAACCATAATGACCTAAGAATATATACAGATGACTCATTTACCAGACATCCAGAAAGAAGTAGATTGGGACTGGGTTGGATTATAACAACTAAAGAGGGAGAACAGGTCGCAGAATTCCAAGCGGAAACACAAGACACTCCCTCTTCCACAAGAGCCAGTTAATGGCCATGCTGATAGTGGTCAGCACCATCAGCACAAACAAAACAATTACTATCAGCACAGACAGCCAGTCAACGATCAACAGCACAAAAGAGATGACAAAACAGAAGAGAAACAAACAGAACAAAGCAAACCAGCCAAATCAAATTCTCAGCAACACAATCAAAGAACTAATAACAATCAAAAGACTCAGGGTAAGCTGGGAGAAAATAAAAAGTCACTCAGGTAACCCAGGCAACGAGAAGGCAGACTAGCTGGCCACCACACGAGTCACAGATCCACTCAAACCCCACATAACAATAAACGAACAAAACTCCACTTCAACAACCGTACTTAACAGATGGAATCAAAAACAATATGACATCAGAATCAAATCTCTCACAAAACAAATCCTCAGAAACAAATGGGCAAGTAAATGGTGAACACTATGAAGGAATCAAGAATGGCTGGACAAAACAAAATCAGGAGAAATTCACTGGCCCCTGATCTTTGAGTTACTAATGCCAACGAGAATCACAACAACATTAACTAACATAGAAGACCATATGGACCGCTCCTTCAGAATCAAAACTTGGTTAGGAGAACTCCCCACAATGGAAAAGTTAAATGTAAGACACCCAGATATTTACCTGAACAACATATGTAAAATTTGTAATCAACACATAGAAACAAACAATCACATCTTCCATTGTGATACAATACTGACTAAGCTACAGGAAGAATACATCCAGGCTCTCACGGAAGAATGCGTAGCAAAAGCACAAGGTAAACAGACAGAACTCATCCAAGCCAAATGGAAAAGAACATTAACAAAACAAGAACAAAATAGGAAGGTACAAGCCAGGCATCAAACATCTTGGGAGGACATAGTTAGGGGAGTCATTACACATAGAATGATCCAAACAGCAGAAACCATAACAAAGGACAGATTCCAAGCAATCGAAGCGATTAAAAAGGCAACACACAAGTTCTGGCAAGCCAAGTGAGAAGCCTGGAAACTCAGATGCGACATTACGATAATGTGGGAAAAGAGCCAGAAGATCAATAAAAAACTCAAACGCCAGGCTAGACATACTAAAAACACAACAAGTAAACAAAGGAGCACACTTTCAAGTCCAGACTCACCAACAACACAAGCAATCAGAAGTTTCTAAGCAGATCCAGAACCAGAATGGGTTCCAATAAACCTGGAAAAACATCTCAAGAACAAATTCGGAGAATTGTACATAGAACTAACAAATATAATAACAGAGAATACATTAAAAAACAGTCACTTTCCCTTCTTCTTCTTCTCTATCAATATCAGTGCTAGTGGAGTCTTGACATGCTAGCACTGACCTCGGTGGACTGCAGCAAGTCACAGGGTTTCTAGTAATAGAATACTGAGTCATAGTGTTTTTTTCCTTTTATAAATGTACAGACCCGCAATTAAATTTGTTTTAATCAGCCTGTATCCATGAATAAATAAAAACTCAATAGCAAGACTTCGCCGATAAAAAAAAAAAAAAATATATATATATATATATATATTTATTTATTAAATTTATTAAATAATTATTAAATTATAAGTAAAATAAAAGAAAAAATAAGAACAAAAGTTATATTTCAAACTATATATATATTTTTTTTTTTTTTTTTTGGAACGGAAGTTCAGTCATGTTTATTAACTTTGATAAAGTAATATACAAATTAATGCAGAGATTACAAAGGTCATCACGTGGAGCCATATATTATTTATATTTCTAAACTCCCTAAAACCTAACCTTTAACAGATTTACCAGGTGGCTTGTTGCCCGGAGATATCCGGTTGGATTAAATTTCTACTACTACTACTATCTAGAAAAAACTAGACACCCCTAAATAGATCTTCAATCCTTCCGGGGTCCTCCCAACTAACATGCCATGGTAGACTTGCTAGTTCCAAAAAAGGAGAAATACACCTTTCTTATATGATTCTAGTAATTACGACCTGTCACCAAATACCAAGTGTGTTTAAAGAGAGAGTGTGAGTTCGGTAGATATTTTGTGTCGTATGAGGGTGAAAAAACCATTTGGATCAGAATGGAAAAACCATAGAGTGATTTTTGAAATGAAAAAATGATTGTGTCTTCAAAAATAGTGTGAGTTCTTGAGATTCCATTCCAATAGGAGAGGTACTCCTTCCATAGCCATGTCACTTTCAAATAGTAATGAGAGAGAGGAGACCACAGTCCATGTGATGTTTATCCATCTGCACTTTCAACCAATGACTTATGATGGACCTAAGGTTCTTATGGAGCTTAGGAAATGCATTCACATCACGTGTCACATGTATCCTTGTTTACATTTCTGCTAACCATAGAGCAACCAATCTCAATCTTTAGCCAATCAATCCGTCCAAAATCTGGTGTAACAGAAAATTCAGGGTCAAGCTAGGGTAGACAAAATCCCCCAGAAAACTAAGAAAAAATCACTACACACTAAGAGAGAAGCCGTTTCTACCTGTGGTAGTGATGTCAACAAGCTGACATGGAGTTGTTGGCCTACACTTCTTCCTGGATTATTGGGACCTCCATAGGGAAGAGAAGGAGGGTATTTTTTCGTCTGGTTTCTTCTTCCTAAAAAAGCCTTCTTGCCATTAACTTCTTAGATAGAGGGTTTTTGAAGAGGAAAAGTAAACAAGAAGGGTAGAATATGACTGCTGCTAAGCAAAGCAGGTGTTTTTAAAGAAAGTTTTGAAGTTTTATTACTCTTAAAACATAAAGTTTTGGAGGAACGCTTCTTTGAAAGTGGTGGTCAGGGATCTACAGGAAAGAGTCTATCATATATTATATTATAGTTTGTATTATTCATAATTTATAAATATAATCACAATTCAAAAAAATTTGTATATAGTTTATCAATTTTTTTATTTTATTACTAATGAATAAATATTGAATTTTTAATAAATGGTTAATAAATAAACCTTTAATTAATAATTTAATGAATAGTTGCTAAATTTTTAACAAATATTTAATAAATATTTAATAAATAGTTTTGATAAATAGTTGATTGAATTTTTAATGAATAATTGATGAATTTTTGATAAATAATTAATAAATTAATGCTGAATTTTTATTTGCTAATAAATAATTGTATAACAAACTTTTAATAAATTTTTGTTGAATAGTTAATGAATTTTTTAAGAAATTGTTAATAAATTTTTTGACAAATTGTTAATATGACAATTTTTATAATATTTATATCTGAATTATATAGTTGTTGATTTATTTATCTCATTTTTTGCTGAATTGTTTATTTTTTGTTGAATGTTACATGAGTAGCAGTATACTGAATAATTTTTTTTTAATTAATATATAATATTGATGATAGCAATATTTAGAAAACTTTTAAAAATGAAAATTTAGAATTATTTTTTAGCAAAAAATAACTAATTTGTATTTGAAATTAGTGTTAAATATTGATTGGTTCCAAACTATTCAATAATAAAGTGCATAGTATTAAGGTTATATATATAGTTATCACAAATTTCCATATAAAATATAATTTAAGCACAATAATATGTTGATTTTTGACATATTATTAGGTTTTAGTGAATCAAGTTTATAACAAATAAATCAATATCTTTCTTTAATTGTCAACAAATTGATGTGACTATGACAAGAAATAAAACTCAATTTAACTGTCAAAAATGAAAAGAAAAAAATAATTCAGGTAATTTTAATTTTAATTTTATATGATATTCATGTAGCACAAAAAGTGTATGAACATATTTCAATACTAGTATTATACTATTATTATAAAAAGAATATCAATTATTAAAATAAATATTACAATTTTAATAGTATTTAAAATATAAATGAATAGTTTATATTGAATAATTTGATAACATATAAATGAGATTCTATCAAATAGAGATATTGTAACTCAAATGCAGTATAAAAATATTTTGTTAATAAAAATCATATCAGATAGTTTGAATTTCTTTGCCTATCTTACTTTAATTCAATTTAGTATTTAGTTATTAATCTTATAAACTGTCTTTTACTAAATGGCTTATTAAACAAATATGGATTGAAGGGATACTAACAAATAATATATTAGATAAAATACAATTAATTATAGAAATGTTTAAAGTGCTATTAAATATTAATCAAATTTTGAGAAAAATAAATAGTAATAAAGGATTTTTGTACTTTACTATTAATCAATAAAGAAATTTTTTCACAATATATATAACTATCATTTTATAAAAACATTTTTTAAATGTGGATTATCAAATTTTAATAAATTTTATCAAGATTTGTTAAATTTTAATATATAGAATTTTAAAGTAAAATTTATTAAATAAGGTTCACAAAAGTTAGTCACAATAATTAAACTAATAAAACAAAAATATAGAAAAGAAAAAATTACTTTAAATCTTTATTTTTCATTATATTTATATAAATGTATATATGGTTATGGACTATTGCATACATTTTGATACTTTTTCTTTGAGAGAATAAATGGTATATTAGATATGTTACTAAACAAATTTAATATTCTAAAGTAAGATTTTAATAAATTTTTAATTTAAATTTATTACCTAATAGTTACTAAAAAATGGAATCCAAATTAATATGAAGATTAATAATAAATAATTATCAAATTATTAATCTAACTATATTCTATCTTAATAATTAAGAGCTTGAAATTTTAAATAATCAACCAAACATTGGCTCAATTTCTGAACTAGATCAGTTTTTAGCTGACAAGTTATATCAATTTTTAAACAATATATATAACATTCATAAAATGATTATCAATGAATTCAAATATTTTTCAGGTAAACTTTTATATCTAAAAAAATCAAATTTAAAGATATCTATCAAAATATTAGATTTATTAGTCAAATACTATGAAGTATATTATGAAACTATGAACTTTTACAGGCTATTTATAGATAATAATAAAAATTAGATAATTATTCAAAATAGAGTAGATTAATATAATGCATGTTAAATTGAAAGTGGAATATTTAATTCTGTTATGGCTTCATAAAATATTAAGAGCTTATTTATATTAGTTCAATTCATAAATCATGATAAAAATATCAATTTATATTCAAGATAAATTCAATTCTTGTTTATATATTCAGTAAACTTTTCAAATAATGTTATTGACATTAATTGGCTTTTATTTATTAATATAAATTAATTAATTTAATAGAAAATAGATTTTATTTCAGATCTGAAAATAATATAAATATTGAATTATAGAGTACCAAATTTTATCCAGTTAGACATGAATACATAATTCTTATTCATAATATTTTTGATTGATTTATTTAATTTAGATATAGAATTTCAAATTGATAAGACTATTACAAATATTTAACTGTCAGTAAATATGTAAATTTTAACAAAATTGAAATTTTAATGAATGTTTAGTGAGTTTTTAAAAAAATTTTTAATAAAATATATAATAAAAATAGTATGAATTATAAAAAAATTTTTTTTTAAAAACATTCAACCTTGCCCATTTTATTGATTATATGCATTATATGTACTCTTGTATACAAAATAATTTTGTAAACTATTTCTATGCTTAGTGAAACAATAAAATCAATTGGTAAAATAACCATTGTGGTATGTTGTTTTACTACTCAAGCTAACCTAGCATACATGAAGTTCAACTAATGTATATTGTTAGCAGGAGAGATGTGTAAAGGACAGTGAGAGGAAGAAAGTTATAAGCTAGATTATTTTTAAACAATATGTTATCAGAGACTATAGCATTCAAAAATCTCTCTATAAAAAATGCTAAAAAACATATTTGTTCCATTTTGAGACTTGAAAGTTGTAACAATTGTATTGTATACTCAGGTGATATATGTGTTCTGTCAAAACTTTAGTGATGGTTTGCTTTGAAATAAGGAGATCAGGTTTTGGGGCTTGTTACTTTGCAGCTCATATGGGGAAAAAAAGATTTGATAGAGTGCATGCAAAAAAAGTGATACTGGTAAAGTGTTACCTATTATTATCTGATAATGACTTCCAGTAATATAAATTTCTGGCTTATTGGTTTCTCAAGTTGATATAATCTCCCAATATCAAGTAACAGTCATACCTACTCATTTACTTTTACCTTGGTTACTTTAGTGCTATGGAAAACTCTTCTATTTATTTTGGCAAACTTTGTCTCCAGCCAAATTCCAGTTGCATATAGGAGTTAACTACTCCTACCAATCAGAAAGGTGTAATTCTTTAGATCATTTATCCGCTCAGTCAGTTTAGTATAGAAGAGTAGTAGAAGGAAACTCCTCTTGGTATTGTCTGGGCAATTTGTATCTTCCAAGGTGAAAAGGATTTTTCTTTGATGGAGGAAAGGTTATGAAGAGATGTATAGTTTCTGAACAAGCAATCTGTATGATCTTTTATACTTGTTAGTATTGATGTAATTCCTATTGGCATTGGAAGTTACAAAATTAATAGTCAATAGATTTCTTTGAATTTTCTTTGATTTAACTAATCCTAATTCTTATATAATATTTATCATTTGTTTATCAATTTGTTCTTAAGGATTTGTTTTGTTAAGGGCTTTACTTTTATATTAAATTGTTTTGATTTCATCTTGTAAGTGCTTTGATCATCATGTTTTTTTGTATATTTATTGTTATGATATGTTTTGGTTTGTCTATTAGTCTTGTAGCAGCCAGCTTATTTGTTCTTTCATTACCTCAAATATCTGAATAGCTTTTGACTTTTTTTTATTTTACTATTAGTCTTTTTGTCTTTAGTATATCCTTGATAGTGTTGCTTAGAATTTGTTCAGATTGTTTGTTTTCCCTTGATATCTTTTTCTGGTTGTAAAGTTCCTAAGGACATTAATTGTTGACTGGCTATTCGTAAGGATGGTGATGGTTTTATTTGTGCTAATTGTATATACTACTGTTAGGATGATTGTTAGCTCTGCTCTTGTGGATGAGGAAGTATTATATATTTCTGCTGAGAATTTTACTACTTGTTTTTCTGATTGAGTTGTAATAATTCATCCTAGATCCTTTCTACTTTTTTCTGGATATCTAATGAATATACTATCTGTATAAATCTGTAGATTATTGAGTTCACTTATTTTTTTTGCTATGTATATTAACTGGTCTATGATTTTTTTGTTTCCACTCAATCTACTATTTATTAAGTGAATTATTTCTGAGGGAGGGTCTAAATGAAGCTGTAGTGCTGTCTTGAGATTCTGGTATTATTTTTCTTTCATGTAGTGCTTCCCTAATCCCTCTAGGGGTAAAATACAATCTGTTCACTATAGATTGTATGTAGCTAGTTATTCTTTGCAAGGAGCTATTGATTTTAAGCTTTTGTCTACCATCACATTGATAGTTTTTACCATTATTAGCTCAGTTATGCATTGACCTTGTTCCTTATATTGATTCCTCAACTATTGATTGTTTTTCTGGCATCCTTTATATTTGTAAAGGAGGATATTATTGAATTCTGTGTCATGTAGTTAGCTATGATTCTGTTTAAGTCTATTATTTTTTTTTTCTATATATGATAATTTGGTTATCTGATTCTGTTGCTAGCCACTTGATAGTTGTTTTTGACTAGGAAGAAAGAACTGAAATGTTGTTGCAAAATTTGGTGAGTAGCAGTAAAGTGGAAACCTATGATATTTGTATAGTAGTTCTTGTATGGATCTATATATATAACTTGACATAATTCTTGAAACCATCTTAAGACTCTTCCTTGTTTACCTTTTTTTGTTCTGAGTTGCTGCTATATTAGAGATCTTTAGAGGTTATATTTATGAGTTGTTCTATAAAAAGAATTCCTCTCATTTTGAGAAATTGTCTGTTTTGATTGTATTAATCTCCTTTTGTTATATCTTTTATTATCATTTCATCTCTCTTTGGAGGAATACATATTGTTATGTAGTTTATTGTCTTGAAAGTAATACTCTGTACTTTGAGTATATTGAGGGTATCATTTGTGATATTTTGTCTTTTTTTTTGTCCAGTAGGGGTACTTGTCTCCAGAATTAAAATGTTCAACTAATATTAGTTTTGAAGTTGTTGTAATTTGATATATGCTATTTTTCTATAGATATTGTTACCATTGGTCCTTTTGAACCTGTTGTTAACATATGTCAAGACCTGTTTGTCCCACATGTTGAATAGTTTGTATTTAAAGTCTGCATGGATAATTGCATTTGATGCTACAATTGGTAAGTTGCTTTTGTGTTTAAATAGTTTCACTATTTTACTATTGAGATAGTCATATTCTTGTTCTGTCAGGCCATATTATTGAGTAGTTATTCGATTGTTGGGTATAGAACATTATTAATTATATAATGTGCTTGTTTGTCTATAATTTTTTTTTATTTTAAAAAGTTTATATAATTGTCTATTCTTTCTCTGATAAGCTGTTTATGATATTGTTTCATTCTATTTTCTGATATTCATATCTTTAAGATATACACTGTTTCTTCCTTTTTTATAAGCAAGACCTTGGTTCCTGTCAGGATTACTTCTGCTTTTTGATCTATTTTGCTTGCGTTGATACAAATAAGTAATGATTTGTCTTTATTGGCTTTAATGTTATTGATACTGAGGAATTCTATAGTTAAATCAAGGATTTTTTACATATTAGTTCTATTTACACATACTATATGATATCATTTTTATATGCTGTTACTGTTACCATCTATATTAATGCATATTGTGACATACTATTGGCATTAGCTATCATTAAATCTATTATCCAGGTTATCTTCATTTCATATCCCATCTTCTGATTTTCTATCTCTTGAAACAAAGGGTTATAGAAGATTCTCCATAGGAATAGTGATATAGTGTTTTTTTAATTAATCCCGGCATGGACTTCATACTTTTCTGTACACTCATGTGCTGTAATGACTTTGTTATACCTGTTTGTTAGAGTATTCCTCAGGATTTTGATGATTGTTTTTGGGATCAAATACTTATACCAATATGTCTTTATTTATCAAGTTATATACCTTGTTTATATATTGACTAAAAATCCATACTTCTTTTTTTGATTCTCTGACTTTTTATAGAATATTGTTTATTATATGTATCAATTGTTGTATATTACTGCCAAGCAAGTCTACCCAGTTATTTCTGCATATTATATTGTACTGGTTAAATATTACTACTAATATATCATTCAAGATTAACATGAAGATTTTTCTTATTATTTCTAGAAGAGTAATTGTTTGAGTAATGTTGATATCTCTCATCCAATCTTTTAGCTTGGGAATTGGATAGACTTTACCATGTTTCCATTCTTTTGATAGTTTCCCTGTTTTTAAGATCAAGTTGCAAATTATTTTCAAGACCTATATATCTTTGAAACCCAGATTCTTTAGAAGGATATATAGAATTTTAGAGAGGTCTGGTGCTTTGTGTTTATTTTTTAATCGTATAGCTTTTTGGATTTCTAAGTATTTATTTTAACTATGCAATAGTTATACCATTTTGGTTTGATGTGTTCAATTGGTACATATTTACTGTTTAATTGAGAAAATTTTATAGGTTTAAAGTTTTATAGGATCTTGTTCATTTTTTGAAATGGTTATTAATTTTAGTCTTTATTTTCTTAGAATCTATAATGATTGTAATGTTATCTATTGTTGTATATTCTACGAGCTTTATTGTATCTATTCTCCTTTACAGTCTGTCCAATATACTATCAGTCATTTTTTTTTATTGTTTTGCAAATATTTGAAGTATTTCTTGATTATGCTATTAATGATCTTGTTTTTCTCTCTTGTGATTTTTTGTTGTGCTGCTTGGGTTTCCATTTTTTATAGTTCATAAAGTTCTACTAACTATTGGTATTGTTTGCTATGGGTATTTGAATATTATATGAGCTGTTCGATGGGTCATTGATTTTGTTTTCCCCTTTATTGATGGCTTCAACTAGTTCATTTATCTTTTTCTCTGCCCTATAATTGGTAGTATTAGTTGTGAGATATTTTTTGTATATTCTGTATATTTTTCTTATTAGTAATAACAGTTGCATTATCTATCTATATTTGGACATATGGATTGTTATAACATTTCTACTCTTTTGTTTTTTTTTTAGATATCTTTTGTTAGCTTCTAGTAATGTATTTTTGAACCCATTACAGGTATCCTCTACTGTTAGATGTTTGCTTATTGGATCCTTATTATTTTTTATTCTACATCTTATTTTTTTTTATCACAAATAAGCAATACATGCTAGTTTTTATTAGAAAATTAATTTATAAACAGTTACATGAATAGTCTTTACAAGGTTGTGATACCTGAATAAATTAACTAATGCCTATTGTAATTGTTCTATTGTGACACACTTACAGTTTGTAACTGGGTTGACAGAATAGGGTTAAATAGCAATTACTTATTTGAAAATAATGTTATTACTGCTGAAGATAAGATGGAATAGCTAGTAGAATTTGAAAATACATTTAATATTGTTAAAATGGTGCTAAAAAGTTTGTGGAATTGATTTGATGATTGATTGTCAGATTATAATCTAGTTGCTTTTGTAGGTTTCCATTTGATGTCATTAAGTGGTGCTGTAGTAATAGTATCAGATCTTTCTTTCCATATTCTATATAAAATTTTTAGAGCCTTGTTTATAATTTTAACCTTTGCTTTGTTACTTTGAATTTGTTCAAGGATTTGATTGAAGATTCCTAAGAAGATATTTAAGAGTGTTCTACTATTTGCTTGTGTAATAGTTATATTGTGGGTGTTTGCATGTGTAGAGTGATTTTTTTTTTTGACTTTGTTTTTGTAAAATTTTTTTAAGAAAGTTGTTGAATTTAGGAAGTTTTTTGTTAAGTAGTTCTCTATTCTTTATATACTTGAAAACATGTTCTAGATTTTTAGTTGTGTTGTCACATTGGGAACATTTGGGTGATAGGTAGAGAGAAGAATATCTGCTGTAAAGTTTGGCTTTGATAGAAAGGCTGTTAAAGAGAATTTTGGTTCTGAATGCTAATAATGACTGGAATAGATATTTGTCAGTATACTAGTACTTCTTGTTTGCTTCTTTGAGTAGAATAAAATTTTGAATGTTGGTAAATTTGAGGAAACAGTTTTGACTAGTGGTGATGGTAATAAGATTGATTGATGATTTAATAAACTTGATCCATTGGATGCAGCTGGTTCTAACTTGATTGTTGATGAGAAGTGATGTGTTATAGTTGTTTATTGAAAGTGTGTATATCTCTTTTATGGTTTGATTTATTATGATGTTGATTTCAGGTAAGTATTTTTTAAAGATCTGTGAGATGTTTTTTGATTTGGAAAGATTTTGACAGTAGTTGCTAAAGTGACTATAAGGAAGTTTGATATTTTTATTTGAGTACAATAATATTAAAAAATTAGAAGAATTTTTGAGATTGCATTTGATACTTGATCTCACTAGGATTGATTGTATTAGATCTGTTAAGATGGTCCATAGTTTATTTTATAAGTGTAAAGGTTTGAGCTATGCTCCAAGTTTTGTTATTTGAGTTTTATTTTTTTAAAAAATTTTTTTTTTTATTAAAAATAGTTTTTTTATTAAAATAAATAGTTTTTTATTTAAAAAAAAATAGTTTTTTTTACTAAAATAAATAGTTTTTTATTTTAAAAAAAATAGTTTTTTATAAAAAAAATTTATTAAAATAGTTTTTTATAAAAAAAAATTCATTTTTTGAATATTTTAATTTTAAATAGCATAAAAGCTTAGGCCATGCTCCAAGTTTAATTATTTAAGTTTTACTTTTTTTTAAATGGTAAAATTGAATTTAATTTTTATATTTTATATAAAAAACAGTTTTTTATTTAAAAAAAAAATTTATTTTTAATTGTTATTCTAAAAAAAAACTTTATTTTTTTAAAAAAATTTGGTTGAACTATATAGTAGCTGGTACGATCATCACCGTGACATTTGTGATAAAAAAAATTGATCATCATGGTGATAAAATTATCATTTATTATCTATTAATATTATTAAAATTTATAATAATAGAATTTAACTATATTATCTATTATCGACTTAATAAAATATAATATTAATAATATTATTAAAATTTATAATAATAGAATTTAACTATATTATCTATTATCGACTTATAA
>CAJVPT010003089.1:0-16027 GCA_910592055.1 Acaulospora colombiana
AATATAATAAATAAAACTAGTATTAAGATATAATATATATGAATTTTATAATTTTTGATTGTATAATTAAGGATTTATAAATTGTCAAAGTTGAAATTTATAATAAAAACATAGTAAGTGGACTCAAACTTTTGGAAGCAACTATATATCTTTATTATATATATGCTAAATATTTATAAATTGTTATAATTTTCACATACTAACTTACATGTTGTTAAAAAAACTATTTCTTTAAATGCAACCTAAGGAATAATATTTCACTTCTTTACTAATTTGAATAACTCTTCTAATTAATAAAATCATTGTCTATAGATCATTACTATAGATTATTTTAAGTTTTGTTTGTAGTTAAAAACCAAACCATTTAATTTCATAACAAATCCAATCCTTGATCAAACTTCTTTTTTATCTTTAATTTCTTTGCTAATATATTTGTAAATCTTTTCATTTACTTTTTAACATATGTCTTTTCTGATTTCTCTAGTAGTTAGGAATTCACTAAGATGTCCTAATATTTTTTTTTGAAGTTCGCATACTGGACAAGTGGTTATAATATATATATTTGATTTTCTTTACTTAAGTATCTATAGAATAAAAAGTTTATTATAGGTTAGGTTAATTAGAAAACTTTTGACTTTGTTGGCCTTGAAAGAGATATCAAAAGTATTGGTTAGATTGAACTGATTCTAAAAGATTAATCAATATATGACTTTGTTATTTTAAATTCAAAGATCATAAATTCTTTTCTGTATTATTCAGTCTAATCTAATTCTTTTCTTATTAGATGTTTTGATGAAATCTCTGATACCAATCTCTATTATATATTCTTTTCATGTGGCTATTGTAAGGACTCTTTCAAGTTCTAATAGTTAATGCCAAGTTATTAGATTTTTTGCCTAGCCTGTTTAGCAAGTAAATCTACTTGATTATTAAATCTGTTAGTTCTATGAGCTTTAATCTTCAAGATTTTCAAATTTGTAACTTTTTTCTTTACCAGATCTTTGATTTTATTTCTCAATAGCTAGTGGATAGTTTTTATCTATCTTTTTATTGATGGCTTAGTTTGTGAGCAAATAGATTTCCATATTTTGACTGCTGTGTTACAATTAGTGTGAATTATGATGGTTACATTTTGAGAAGTAGTATATAGTATAATAAGAATAGTTAATATTTCTGCTCTGGTTACAAATGGCCAAGTAAAAGTTTCTACAGAGAATTGTTTAATCACTTTGTCATTTTCTATTAAGATTCAAGCTAAACCTATCTCAAGTTCACAATCTGCCAACCTTTTTTATAGGAGCTATTAGTATAAAAAATAAGTTGATCAAACATATTTCTTCTGTTATATTTTAGAATACTTATAAGTTCATTTTTATGTTCTTCTGTTTGTATAACTTGTTCTATTAGTATAATGTCCTAGTCTTTCACTTGAATCTCTATTTCTATAGATCTAATAATTGGTAGAGTTACTATTTTGTTATATGTGTTTATCTGCTAGTTTATAAAATTTTCTAATAGAAAGATCTGTTTTTTTTTTTCTCAGATTGTTATATCTATTTAGTTATAAAAGAAGGTAAACTTGTAATAGAACTACTTCTATTGACTACACTATTCTATCTAGTTGAAGATGAGTATAATTACTAGTAGAGTTATATACTAGCTAATATGGTACAAAATAAAATTTGTTATTTATAAATATTATTTTTCCTAATATACAGTATCTATTAGAGTATTAGTATATATTACTCAATCTGTTTTCTTTCTATCTAGATTTGTTGGGAATATTTCAGTTTGCATATTATAAACTATCTATTTGAGTCCATATAGAAAGTTTTATAGAAAGTCTTAATTTATTGCTATTTTTTTATGAACTTTTTTGTATAAGGAGGGGACTGGTCTCTTGTATTTATTAAAGAGAATTTGAATTGCTCTCCATTCTTTAAGTATTATCATAGTAGTATTAATAAGCTAATCTAGGAACATGATCTTATGTATATATAGTGATGAAATAGCCTTTTTATATTCTTTATCATCTTATAATATTGATTTGATGGACAGAATATCACCCTAATAATCAAATATTTTCTTTTATCTTCGACTTTGAAAGATAATTTATATATTTTTTGCTGGAACCAGTATTGTAGCTACCAAATTTCCTTTAATTGGCTTCTGAGAGTTGATAAGATTTTCTAAAATATTACCAGGCTTCCAATATTTAATTTGACTCTATTTTAGTCTAATTATAGTGACAATACCAGAGACCTTTTTATTATTGAGTTGACAGAAAAGTGCAGATATATAGCTTTCTAGTTGTATTTCTCAAATACTTTTGAGACTATATATTTCTTTGTTATGAATGCAACTGTTTGGTATTGTTCCACAGTTCTTGAATACTTTTTTAAATATGGCTGTAAGCTCATTGCATGTTTTCTTATTTAGATATATATATTGCATTCTATATTATATTCTTGAAATTAAGACCTTATTAATAATATATTGAATATGTTTTTCTGTTAGCTTTTTCTTAATTATTGCCTGAATTACTGTCCTAATTTCTAATTTTTTTAGATTAATGATATTCTGATTCTTTTGTCTTGGTCTTAGTCAGATATCAATAAATTTGACCTGATTTTTCCTATTAATTTCATGAACTATAGTACCCTCTATTTTAGCTTGAATGGTTCTAGAAACTTGAGGATTTCAATTAATAGTAAGGAAAATTAACTTTTCTGCATTAATCTGAAAGTCATTTGTTATATAAAACTTTTTTGCTTCTTTCAAGATCCTTTCTAGATCTTCTTTGAATTTGATATATTATCTATATAAGCAATTATTGCCTGCCTTAAAGAAAGTTTAACTTTTTTTTCAGGCTTGTTAAAATTGGATAATCATTTTTCTTTCATATAATAGCCTAGGTTGCTATTGTTTTAAATCTTGCATAGCAGTGGATTATAGAAAATTCTCTATAAAAGTGAAGAAATTGCTTCATCTTAATCTATATCATCCCTTACTACTATGGAATTAGAGAGTTTGTTAAGAAGAATGATATTATAACTTCTATTTTTAAAAAGATATTTTATAAGCTTTTTGATGATTATATATATTCAAATCTGATTTATAGTCTTTTCAAGTATATAAAGAAATATTATGTCATATGCTTTGGCAATATCTTAAAAGAAAATCCATAGTTCTTTTTTCTTTTTTCTGGCTTCTTCACAGATATTGTTCAACAGATAGATAGGTATTATTATACTCTCTTCTTATAGACTAGCAAAGTTTGAACCTTTTAGAATTTTGTATTGCTTGCAGATATTTGATAATTGGTTGATAAGGATCTTAATAAAGTATTTTCGAGTTGTTTCTAAAAGAATGATAGGTCTTGTGTTGCTCAAATCACATTTCCAGGACTTGGATTTTGGAATAGGATAAATGTTACTGCTTTTCTATTTTCTAGGTATTCAGCCTGTACTTAAAACTTTGTTGAAAAAAAGATATAAAGTTCCTTTTTCTTTGACTTCTAAGTATTTGAGCATTTCATAGTTAATGTATAAGAAGCCAGTCACCTTGTTGTTTGAAAGAGATTGTAAAGTAGCTTCAAGCTCTTTCACTTTAATTTTTTCTATTAATAGTGAGTACCATGTTGGATCAATCCATTTCTTGAATTGATATTCTTTTTTCTAAAAAGAATCAAGACTTTCAAAGTTAATATTTTTTTTTTTTGAAAACTTGTTTATGATATTCTTCAATCTTGCTTCTGATGGTTTGAGGATCAATAGCAATATAGTTTCTCCTTTCTTGATTTCTGATTAGTACCCAGTCTAATATGTTTCTAGATTTTTTATAGTTCAATATTGAGTTTAGTATTCACTTCTAATTGGATTTAAAAGTATCACGTCTGTTTTTCAAAGTTTTTTTGATTTGGTTTTTGATATAAAGAACTTTCTTTTTTTTTGCATATTATTCTAAGGTTATATTTTATTTTAATGATCTTTCTTAATTGCTCTGGAATTTTATTTTGTAATTAAGAAAATACCAATTCTTTATTGAGAGATTCATAAATATCATGTAGATTTTGAATAGCCTTTTTTATAATTTCTATATTCACCATAGTTCTTAAGTCCCAGTTAACTTGGATTTTTTTAAAAGGAAATAAATCTTGTTGGCTTTCCTATATAATTCAAAATCTTTTTTTGAAATTATTAATCCTATCTTAACTTTGTTTTCTCTATTGAGAGTAAAGTAAACTTTTTTCTTATTGAAGTACTTGTATGCACTCTTAATAATTATAGTTTTGAGTTTTTGGCAAGTCTTTTTAAGCTTTTAGGAGCTGTCTTCAGTCTCTTGCCAAAAAGATTGTATGTTAATTTCTGGAAGCTTGCATTCTATTCAAAGTTTGACCTTCTTCTATTGTTCTGCAGTAAAATTTGCTAGATCTGATATTCTTTTACCTTTTGTTTTGCATTACTTTTGAGCCTGATTTTTGAGCAAATTATTTGTTGTCATTCTCATTAACAAAAGGATATGGTCATTACTCAGTAGTGCTTCTACTGAAATATTTTTGAATTCATATGTATTATTTAGATTTATTTTTGGCAATATCCAAATATAGTTAATTCTACTATATACTGAGTTGTTTATCCATATAAAGGTAATATTTTCATCTTCTTTTCTGGAGTTTTGGATATCTATATAGTTCCAGTCTTCTAAAAAGTTGAAAAAGTCTATCTCAACTTTTTTGTATCTTGGGATTGGTTTGTTAGTGAATGGGGTTCAATTCACTATTGGGTTGATAACTGCATTAAAATTATAATTATAACTTTAAAGTAATTTCTTTACTTATCTAAAATTTTATTTTAAAACAACTATTGTAGCCATCTACTTTCAGCTTTCCCAGATAGCAGATATACTTGATAAATATAAAGTTTGCTTCTTGTTGATAGAAAATTAGTTCCTATTATGTAGCCTTATATTCTCTCAATTGATTCTAATCTTTTCTCAATATTTCTATTGATAAAAATTCCACTTTGAACTCTTTAGGCTTTTTATTGTTATAGCTATTGAAGAACTTATGTATTTGCTATAAATTAAAAGTAAAATCTACTGTTTCTTTTGTTAACATAGTTTCACAAATTTTCATAATATCTATGTCAAATTCTTATATAAGTTTGTATAGTTTAGTTGATTGAAACTAGTATTAATACCTCTAATATTATGTATTTCAATTGTAATAATATTGTCTAATATGAAGTTATCTATGGTATAATTGTTATATAATATCAATTCTTTGTCTATTTTTTCAATAGTGTTCTTTTTTATTATGTTGACAAAGTTGTCAAGCAATGTGATATGTGTTGTGTTGGAGGAGATTATATTAATATTTGCTATTGTTTTAATAATCATATCTTTTTTTCAAGATCCTCTTATAAATCATATTCTCTTCTGATATACCTTAATTGGACTGGAACTACTTTTAGGAGCAGTTGCTTTATCACTTTCCACTTATTCTATTTTGATTGTTTATCTTTTTCTCAATTAGATTTATTTTATTGTTCAATTATTTGAGGTTATCCAGAATCTGATGAATTGAATCTTGATCCCTTTTACTTTTAGAATAGAGGCTTTCAGATCTGTTGCATATTCTTTGTTTATTGTAATAATTAATACATTCTCTGTTACTACTAGTAGCAAAGCATTTGATATTATTTTTATATAATTTATATTATTTTTACTATATATTTCATTAATAATTTTTTCAAAAAATCATTAAACATTCACCAAAATTTCAATTTTGTCAAAATTTATATATTTTCTGAATTTTTAATTATACAGTATATTATATTTACAATTTAAAAAAAAAACTCTTTTTGTTAATCCTCTGACTATATACAAAAAAGATGTTTGCAAAAAGTTTTTATACTTTTTTACTAATAAAGTCTTAACACTTTTATTAAAACAACTTGAAGTATAACTTTAAAAGTCACTTATATACTTTTTCTCTTATTTATAAGTCTTTTCGCTCAAAAACTTGACTTTTAGTAATCAAGAAAAGTCAAGTAATAACTTTGATACCAATAGTAAAAAAGTTTCCAAAGGAAGATGAACTGATTGTGAAATACCTGAAAACCTTTCTAACCTTTGAAGCGAGAGGTATATAGAGGTTTTCTGCAGTAAAAAGGCTTATTTTCTCCTTTTTTGACTGTTTATGCCTCTTAAAGCTTTCATTTTCATGGTTTTTTAGAGGAATTTTACCTATCTCAGTTTGATCCTAAATTTTAGATAGTATAAATTCTTATCAAAGGTGATTGACTGACATAAAACACATTAGTTCTTGGAATATAAACAAGCTTCTATTGATTATATTCACATGTTCTGATAATATCATTGGTAATTGGAAAAAATGTTTCAGAAATATTTGCCTTCCAAAAACTCAAGTTTCTTAAAAAAGATATTTATAATACCAAAGATTAAGAGATAGATAATATAGATTACAAGTTCCTATTTCTTTTCTAAGCTTTTCAGATAGTAATAAAGCTTTAATGGACAAAAACTGAGATCCAAATACTTTTCTTGAGATATCCCAATCTAATGTTCACTTAAATGAAAAATTGGTTGAATTGACTTGTTTAATATTATAAGTAGTAACAAAGAAAATTTCTTCTGAAACTCAAGAGAATCAAGAAATTTATCCCAATCATGCAGATCTTTTTTGAGAGAAGAATTGCTTTCTCTTTAGATTTTTTTAATGGGACCTTGAATTGTTCCCCTTTTCCAATTTCTTTTTTTTCCCTTTCTTTTTAACTTAGAAATTCATAATTTATGGACTATATATAATGAAAACTATTGGTGATAAACCTAGTAAATAGAAGTTGTATACCAATCCTTTAGGAAAGAGAAATATTGTTTCCTAGACTTGACTTAGAGTACTTTGGTATAATGACAAGTTAGTCATTATATAAAAAATCTATAATATTATAGATAGTTATATAACTTCTTAATAAATATCAACCATATGACATGATTATAGGTTAAAAAAAAAATTATATTTACAATTTAAAGGAATTACAGTTAAATATTTATAAGAGTTTTGCCAATTTGAAATTCTATATCTAAATAAAATAAATTAATCAAAAATATTATGAATAGTGCTTAAACTCTTTCTGCTGATTCCCAGTTTCCTTAGAAAAATTTTTTTTTTTGATAATATTTTTGAAAACCAACTTCAATATCTAAAAAACATATAGTCTAAAAACAACAATAGCTTACTATCAAGCTTTAAAAATACTATATTTCTTTGTAATAATAATTATAGAATAAGTATCAGAAAAAAACTATTATAGTATAGTTTTTCTTTACAGAGAAAAGAAAACTCCAAGAAACTGATTTACAATAAGCTCCTGGAGATCCAATTTCAACTTCACAAAGCTCTCGACCAGGCTAATGCAGATTAATATATTTTTTGATACTAAGATAAATACTATAGGCAATAACTTCAGCTGATAAATCAGTTAAAGCTCAAAGCCTATAATATCTAGAAGGATGTTTAAGCCCCAATTACTCAATAGTAGAGAGTAACATAAATAATACAATAACACTCCATATCTTGGATTACATAATACAAACATATCATATTTATCAGTTTGAATAACAACTTACTTATGTGTCTAATAAATAACTTGTTTATGTATTTTTACTTTATATTTATATGTGATAATAACTATTAATAATACAATAGATCTAAAAATAGTAATATAGCTTACAATCAACAGATTAATATCTTGTTTACATGTTTACACTTCATATTCATACGTGATAGTAACTATCAATAATATAATAGGTCTAAAAATAGTAATACAGCTTATAATCAATAGATTAACATCTTGTTTATATGTTTATACTTCATACTTGTACATAATAATAGCTATAAACAAAACAATAGATCTAAAATAGTAACACAACTTACAATCAACAGATTAATACCTTGTTTATATAAACAAGAGTAAATAAACAAAACAAATAAATAAGCTCTATTCAAATAAATAAGGAATAATTATCACATAATTTTGAAAACTCTAGCACTATCCAAAACTATTCTCTATATCATATGATCAACATGTCTATGAGAAAATACAAACTCTTATAGGTCATTAAGAAAAAGAGAAGCATATATCATTGAAATTTTAGTCCAACAAATAGACAAGTATAACTAACAAAGAAAATTATAGGTCTCATAGACCTTCTTTAATGTAACTTCAACTCAAGAAACTATTACAAACCTAGCTCTAGATTCAACTAAATACTTGATTATTGATAGTATTATTGTTAGAATTTTGAATATTGATTACACTACCTTCATCAAAGTCAATGTTCTTAGACAATATATTTTTTACTTATGAACCATAAGACAAGAAAAAGGAGAAGATATTCTAGTTTCCTTTTTAGAAGACAAAATACCTAAATATAATAGAACAATTAAAACAAATACAATATACTTTACAACCATTGCCGATCAATCTATCAATAATCAAAAGTGATTTTTCTACTAACAATTTACCTAATAGACAATAGCCATGGATATTCAAGTAATCATATCAATTGAAATTCCAATTATCGCTAAAATCAAAATGGGTAACAAGAAACTAGAAGACAAAATTAAAATAGAAGTTATTAATGAAAAAATTAAAAGTGATAACATAGTTAAACAGCAAACATATATAACAAGAAATAGAAAAATATCTAACATTAATTCATATCACATCAAGAAAAATAGATATTTTAAAATGGGTTTATTTACTTCAAGACTTCTAAAAAAAATCAAAACAAAACAAATAGTATATCTCCAAAATATATTAAGCTTATTAAAAAACTCTCACCCTTTATAAAGAAATTTACCAATAGTAATACTTAAACAATATTCTGCTATAAAGAGAAAGAAGTTACATTAGAATACCTTGAAAAAATCAATAGAAAAGAAAAAGACAATTTTATCATTATACCCCTAGAAATGAACAAATGGTCAAGTTTCAGCTAACCATTAAACAAAAAAGAGTTCCAGAAAACAAAGAAGAAAAAAGAAATATCTCTGATGGTTATTTTGATAGATATTGATTAAAATTATTTATGTCAAGAAATCAAGACAATTCTCAATAAAAATGGGTTTCTAAAAAGGGAGGCAGGAACAAAAGTCAAATGTTCCTTACTAAAAAACATTAAAAATTTTAAATTAATAATTATAAAAAAACTATTTATAATTGTTCTCCATTATTTAAATTATTGATTTATAGTATTCACTAACTTTTGTCCCTATTAAAGTAAAAAGCTATAAATTTTGTTTTTCAAAAAGGGATATAAGTGATCTGTGAAATTTTATATGCTAAATACTTTAGGAACCCATTATTAGTCCTCAATCAATATAAACAAACAACAAATATCTATATTTACAACCACTTATAGTCACAACATAGAATCAAGATACATATCATTTCTCATAAACAATATATTAACCTTGAGAAAAAATGAATGATTTATATCAGAGCAGAAACAATTAGAGTCATTTTTTCTCAAAATGAATCTAATAATAAAAAAATCAACAAAATTATCAAACAGTACAATACACAATCCTTGCGACTATATGAAGTACATAATACTATTACTGGATTAATTGCAAGAGTAATTAAACATATTAAGGCCAGAGCATGCTACATTCCTAGAAATCTACATATACTCAAATAAAGAGATTATATTGTAATTTGTTTTTCAATAGCACAAGATTTTAACAATGTCTTAAAATAATATATTTGCATTCATGGACACAAACTCATATGGAGTGTAAAAGAATACTTTAAACAAGAACAAAAGTGTTTGCAAAAAAGATAGGATTTCAATAAAGCTAAAGAATCTGATACTAAATCTACACAGTTAAATACATAACAAATTAATAATATAAAAATAGATTAAACTAATATCAAAAGCAATATAAAATTCAACTGATACATAATACTGAAGAAAATAACTAAAATAAGTGTCTTTTTTGAAATGCTATAGTCTCAAACACTACTCTGCACTTGGTACTACGTAGCTTACCAGCTCGAAGGCATATGTCATAGGTTTCCCATGTTTTTAGGAAACCAAGGTCATTTACAGCTATGTATATGGATTCAATAAGTCCCTTAGTACAAATATGAATATATATAATAACTAATATTAATAATGTTTTTGTTTTTCCTATAATATATAATGTCCTATAACTATATAATAATACTTGGCTCCCAAATTGGTTGTTCATGATATCTTTTCAATCGATCAGTGTTCACTGCTCTTTTGAGTACTTTGTCCTTCATATTCTTCAATTTGTATGCTTCTGGTGTAATGATGTTGTGAATATAATATGGTCCTGTCTATTTTTTTCTAAATTTATTACTATATATTGCTAATTCATATAATAAAACTTTGTCTCCTATGTTGAATTTTTGAACTTTGATTCCCTGATCATAATATTGTTTTTATTTGTCCTATGCTTTTTCAATATTTTGTTGTGTGCTAAGCCTTAGATTACTAAAATCGCTAGTAATAAATTCAATATGTTGCTATAGTTATTGATCCAACATGTCATTAGATTCCTGTTTGTTATCCTAAAGATCAATAGATAACCTTGCTTCATGGCCATAAAGTAGCGTAAATGGTAAATACTTAGTAGTATGATTTTGAATAGAGTGGTAGGCAAATAGTGTTGAGTCCAGAAAAGTATCCCATGTATTACCATAATCACCTACATATTTAACCAGAGTGTTGTAAAGAGTTTTGTTGAATCATTCAGTTAATCCATTAGTTTGTGGATGGTAAGCAGCTAAGAGTCAGTGATAAATAGTCATTAATTTGCATAAAGTATTCACTAACTCATTAACAAATAGTGTTTCTTGATCAGATAGAAGAACTTTAGGGCATTCATGTTGACATATAATATCCTAATATATGAACTTTGTAATAGTGATAGCTTTGGTATCCTTGAGAGCTTTTGCTTCAGGCCACTTGATAAGATATTCAGTGGCTACAACAATATATCGGTTGCCTTGATAAGTTATTGACAAAGATCCAATGATGTCAATTCCTATATGGTCAAAAAGTTGTTCAACAGATATAAGGTGAAGTTCCTCATGTAGTATAGGGGCTCCTTGTCATTGACAAGTATTACAACTTTTGATATATTTAACAATAGTTTTGTATTGATTAGGTCAATAATATCGACTCCTTGTTTGATTATAGATTGCTTCAATTCTAAAATGTTCAGTAAGAATGTTTTTATGAAGGTTTATAAGATTGATTCCAATTCAGTTGCCTTAATAACTTTGAGTAGTTTCATTGGATTTTTAGTATTGCGTCGGAATAATATGTAGTATTGAGTAAGATAATATGTCTCCTGTTTTTTGAAAGAGATTATTTCCTTTGCCATTAAATCCAGAGATAGTTTTCCAGTAGAGAGATAGGAATATAGTTGCTGGTAGGTTTCCAAATTCATGATTAAGGTGTTGAAGTTGAAAAGAGTCTTGATAATGCATTGGTATTTTGATGCTTCCTACCTTTCCGGTATTGAATTTTGAAGAAGTAATCCATAATAGTAAGTATCCATAGTATTGTCATTTTGTTTGGAGTGGGGTTATTAATAATCCATTGAAAAGTTGAGTGATCAGTAATAAGAGTAAATTCCTGAAGATAGATATAAGGATGAAAGTATTTCATGACTCAAACAATAGCAAGACATTCAATTTCAATGGTGAAATAATTCAGTTCAGGTCCAACAAGACTTTATTTATATAAGCTATCACATATTTATTTCCCAGTTCATCCAATTGAGCTAGAACAGCTCCCAGTCCTTTGTAAGAAGCATCAGTATACAGGAGAAAGGGCTTGGAAAAATCTGGATAAGTCAAGATTGGTGTAATGGTTAATTTTTCCTTAAGTTTCTCAAATACTGATTGATATTTTTCACTCCAAAGATATGATATATTTTTCCTCAAAAGCTTGTTCATTGGTTCAGCTATGGTGACAAAACTTGGTATAAAGTGGCAGTAATAAGATGCTAGTTCAATAAATCCTCTCAGTTCAATAGTATTGGTTGGTATGGCAAAGTTTTTCATTTTTTTAACTTTGGCTAGATCTGGTTGAATTCTATGTTGGTTGATGATATGTCTCAAAAATGTGAGTTCCTTTTTGCAAAAGTGGTATTTTTTCAAGTTGAGCTTGAGATTGGCTTGCCTAAATCTTTTAAAAACTTCCTTCAAGTATTGTAAGTGCTCCTCAAATATTGTAGAGTATATGTTGATATTATCCAAGTATACAAATACATATTTTTTCTTGATGTCATAGAAAATATGATCCATGAGTCATTAAAAAGTAGCTGGTGCATTGGTTAATTCAAAAGACATGACATTGAATTCAAAAGTTTCTTATTTGGTGATAAAAGTAGTTTTTTCCTTATCCACTGGATTTATTTCAACTTTCCGATATCCACTAGCCATATTTAAAGAAGTAAACTATTTGGCCTTTTTTAGTGAGTCAAGAATTTCATCAATCCTAGATAGTAGGTAAGCATTCTTTTTGGTGACTTTGTTAAGCTTCCGGTAGTCAACACAGAATCTTGTTTGACCATTTTTCTTTTTGACCAACATGATTGGAGAAGTCCAGAGACTATAAGATGGTTGAATAATTCCTTGAGCCAATATGCATTCAATTTCCTTTCCCACAAATTTATGTTCAACAAGAGATATTCTATAAGGTCGCTATTTAATTGGCAGAGTGTTTTCAGTGATAATAGAATAGGTGACCAAGTCAGTGTATCCAGCAGGTGAGTCATCAGTTGCAATTATATTCTAATATTATTGTATCAAATGGTTGAATTGATTTTGTTGTTCCTGGATTAAATCAGGTGATTTGTCTGGCTTTTTTTTATGATCCACATTCAAGTATTGAATAAGTTTCCAATTCTTGGCTTTGAGTTGACAAGTAATACAAATGTCAGATTCCTGTTTCAAGTAATGATCATATCAACAGATTGTTTTTAGTCCTTTCCATTCCTTTTGCAGAGGTTTAGAAGTTAAGAGTGGTTGTTGCATGGCTTCAAGTTTCTGGATATAAGTTATTGATTCCTCACGCTGTCCAATAGTAACTGTTGACTTATCAATTTTCACCAGTACTTGTTCATTAGAGTTTCCCAAAAGTGCACAGTAAATTTGATTCTCATCCAAAGTTTTCTCATATTCTAATTTATCACTTGAAGCATAGATTTCCTTTCCTTTTCCCTTATCCAAAGGTTCAATTTCTATGGACTTTTCATCATCATTAAATTTTGATTTTTTCCAACATGTGACTTTGCATTGGATATTTTTGCCCAAATAATTCAAGTCCATAATTTGATGATCATAATTAATAATAGCCTTGGTTTTTGTAATCCAGTCATTTTCCAAAATGACAGTATATTAAGTTGATTCAGATACATTCACAGTGACTGGTATGATAATTCCTTTAATAGTGATTAGCAAATCTTTCATCTTGCCCAATGACTATTTTTTTCCTATATTTATGTTCACAAGATTGATAGAAAGATGGTTCATGAATAGTGCATCCCAAAGAGTCTAAAAATGGTTTGGAAATAATACTGCTTGTTAATCCAATATAAATAATCAAATAGATAGGATAGTCATCAATTTTTGCATCACAATATAATGCTTCCATAGCTTTTGGGTTGGTTGGTTCAATTTGTTCAGGTAGAGAAGATGTTGATGTAGAGGGATTTGAAAATATAGGGAATTCCTGATCCTCCTTAGGTTCCCTTAATCTTTAAATGTCAGTCCATAAAATCCACTGCTTTAGCAAAGTCCTGCATAGAAAGATTGAGCTATTAATTGTGATTATTGGATTGATTGCTGGAAGATGATTAGTTATTGTTAGATCCATTTCCACTTGTTGAATTGTTGGTATTCCTTTGAGAACATTAGTGGACCAAGTGTCCAGGTTGATTGCAAATAAAACATTTTCTTTCATTGTTGTTATTGTTGAACTGATTCTTATTGTTATTATTGTTATAGGATCTCTTAAAGTTATTGCTATTGTTCTCATTATTGCCATTATTGTTGTTGCAGCATGATCTACAGTCGCGTTACAAGTGTCCATCTTTTCCACAATTGTTGCAGGTGCAAGTTTCCCTTTGATTTCCTTCTCTATTATTGTTATTAATATTATTGTTACTAGTATGCCTCCTATTATTTGAAGTTGTAATTGTTGAAATCTTTGAGAGAGTTGGGTGATTGCTGTTTTAATATCCTTAAGCTCATCAGTATCCTGGTTCAAGTAATTGTGTCTCAAAGAATAGGCACTCAAGATAGAATTTTTGGAGTAGACTGATTTAACAGTATAAGCATGGTTGATAGCTTTAGCCATGTCAAGAAGACAAGAAATTTCATTTGGCTTCCTCAATTTATTCCTTAATTCATTGATGAATTGCCTAGTTTTATCCTCAAGAGGGTAGTTGTTGTCAAGATCAATGCACTTGTAAAGAAGAGTTATTGCATTCAGGTATTCATCCACAGTTTCTCCTAGTTTTTGTATTCGCTGCCTTAATTGATTCATCCACCTTGATTTGTGATGAGTAGTACATCAAGTTGCATGAAATTGATGCACAAAAGATTCAGCTAGAAGTGCTGTATTGTTCCAATAATTGATTTGGTCATCTATAGAAGACTACCAAGTGTGTACAATTCCTTTGAGGTAAGAGGAAAGTATTTCAAATTTGTGAAGTTCATTGATACAATTTGCCCTACATTCTTCATCAAATTTATTGAGGCAAGTAAGAGGATTCTGTTTCTCTCCTTTAAAGATTGATAGGTCCACCAGCTTTGTTTCCCTTTGGTTGTTGTTTTTTGAAACATTTATTCCAGCAATTGATTCAAAGGGTTGTTATAGTACATTGATGAAATTTTGATCATTATTTTGTCCATAATCATAGATAGATTAATTTTGTTGCTCCTTCCTTTGCTCCTTCCTTTGCCTTTGGCCTGGCCTATTCCTGCGTGGTAGTGGTTGTTGTTCATCCTTCCTATTGTTCTAATGGTTGTCATTGCACTCCTCCTGTCTATTACTTTCTTCATCATCATCTTGACCTGGTGGAGAATATCTATTTCAAGGTTGATTCAAGTTATAAGGATGGTCTGCTTGATCTCAAGGATCCTGAAAAATATTATCCATTGTTAAATTATAAAGTAGTAGAGAAAAATGAATTGTACTATACTAGTTGTAATTAGAAGTATCTAAAGAGTGAATTGAAGAAGAAGAAGAAGGAGTTTCAAGAGAGTATTCAGGATAAGTAGTTGCAAAATCTGACAGTGGTTTTGGGATGCCAGTTATCAAAGTTTTTATTCATCCAATTGTTTTTTTTGGAGAGCAAGGTCTTGTTAAATATGTTTTTTGGAGAGCAAGGTCTTGTCAAATGTCCTTTTTGAAAAGCAAGGTCCTGTTGTCATCATCAAAATGTGATCAAATTTATATTTGACCAGTGTGCCCAAGTGAAATTGCTTTTAAAAAGACAATTTCCAAAGAAAGAATTAAAGAAATGGTTTATAATAAAGAAATATTCAAGAAGAAATTCACCAAGAATCCTTTAAATAGTGTCATACAGTGTTTTCCAAGAAATATGGTTCGCTCAGAACTCAAGTTTATTAATAAATCAAGAAAACTAAGACAATTCCTTTAGTCCTAAAATCAAAAGAAAATATCCAATTTTCAAGAAATCAAAATAAAGTTATACTCAAACTTCAAAGTCAAGTGAAGCTATCTACAAACTTATCCTACTTTTTAGTAAATTATGACTGCTTATATACTTGTAAAAATGTATTACTTGAGCCACTTGAACCTTCTAGGCCTCTTGGGCTACCTGATCTATGGTAAATTATGTCACATACTATATTTGATAAAGTGATCTATACTAATCAAATACCAATAAGAATATCAAAGAATATCAAAGAAATAATTATAAATAAAT
>CAJVPT010003090.1:0-16026 GCA_910592055.1 Acaulospora colombiana
TAAGAAAAGAATTAAACCATCTTTTTGAATGTCTAACTACTAAAGAAACTAGAAAAGATATATAGTAGAAAGCAAACAAAAAGATTTACAAATATATCAATAAAGAAGTAAAAAATAAGGAAGAAGTCTGATTTATAACAAGTAACTGAACAGATAAATGTTGAATAGATTCAAAAATTTAACAAGAACCTTTTCAATACTATTTATGAATATATGAAAGAAGATAAGATTATCTCTTTGAAGAAGTATTTCAAAGAACAGCTCAAGATTTCACTTGCAATTATATAGAGTATAATTGACAAGTTCTGTCAAAATATATAAGTAAATTTCAAAAAAGAAATTTAGAATAGTTACTGCATCAAAGTTATAGAATAGAAAAAAAAGCAGAATATTATAGAAGAAAATAAAAGAAACAAAAGATACAAGTACAGACTTAACATATAAATTGAATAGAATCAAGGAGCATCATTATTATCTTTAGAGGATCCGAACCTGAAAAACATTAAAGAAAAAAAAAGAAAAAAAATATACAGTGATTATTATGGATTAAGTTTGTTATGAAATCAAATAGTTTGATTTTTAACTGTAAATAGAATTTAAAATAATTTATAATAATGACTTGTAAGCAATAATTTTATTAATTAAAGAAATTATTCAAATTAGTAAAGAAGCTAAATATCATTCTCTAAATTGTATTTATAAAAATAGTTTTTAATAATAAGTGAGTTAGTATGTGAAAGACACAACAATTTATAAATATCTAGTATATATTTAATAAAGACATTATACTGAATTGACCATAGGTTAAAAAAAAAATAGTTTATTAATTAATTTAATTTAAGTAATAATAAATTAAAATTTTTTATTATTTTATTTTATAAGTTTTTAATTTTTTTAAGTTTTATAAGCTTTGAATTTTTTTTAATTTATTAATAAAGATAATTATTTATAAGGATTTTTTTAGTATTTAGAAAAATATAAACTAGTATGAATTTAATTAAAAGTTTTAAAATTTGATATTAAGCTATTCAAAACTTATTATAAAACAATTTATTTAAATATTTTTCTTTTTGTAAAGTAAAATTAATATTAAAAAGATTTAATAATAATAATAATATTATTAAAATATTTAATTATATTAATTAATTATTATTTAAAATTTAATATTAAATAAAATTAATAAAATTATAAAAATTAGAGCTTTATAAATATAAAATAAAAAATATATAATTGTTTTAAATAAAAGTGGGATTTTTTAATAAACAAAATAATTATAAATAATTTTTTTTATATTATATAATATTTAAAACCAAGTTTCTAATTAAAAAAGTTTATGAATAATAAAAATTATTTTTAAAAAAAGTTATAAAACTTTTTATTATCAATAAAATTGGTAATAATATATTTAATGTTATATTTTTTTATTAATAAAAATAGGTTTATTTCTTAATTATATTTGTAATTTTAAAAAATAATATATAAGCAATAAATTTTAAAATTATATATATAAAATATATTAAAATAAATAAATATAAAATTCCATAATAAAGATAATAACTTTTAAATACAAGTTAAAAAATATAATTGCCAATACAGTATGTAAATACCAATATAATAAATATAATAGTTATACATAATTTTAATTTTTTTTTGAAAAAACTTTAATTATAATTAATTTTAAAAAGTAGGTTTAAATACTGTATATGATACCTATTTTATATATGTTGGGACTAGAATAGTTCGTTCCATGTGACTTCGATTGACGTGGAGTATAACGCGCGACATATGATTATTATAAACCAGTAAATCTATTTGCCTATCAACTTCGAAGTCTTGATTTCCTAATGAATTGATTTTTTTTGTTTCTCAATTATGTACAGTATTAAACTTGTATGATCCATCCCGGCTAGCGAAATCCTTTTAAATTGCACTAAACTAGGAATATCATCCAGAATTTATTTAGTAACGTGCCTCATTACAACCGTTATAAAGGCGGATGACAAAAATAACTCTCGTTTCGTTGAATAGAATACGCCGAGGATACCAAACCTTATTTGAAATTAACTTGACCCCTGCAGCATGCTGTATATCCCTTCATACCACATGACTAAATTGTGATCGACCTCGATAAAAAGACCTTTCAAAATCCACCGTCTCTAAAGTTCGTTTACCGTGTCACCCCTTCATAATGCATTCTTATCAGCCTCTATCCAATCACTATCTTTTGCGACAGATCTTCGTTTTTTGTGATGCTCAACGAGATTTCTATAGTTGTGCGTTTGTGAACTCTCTATGGAACGAGACGGCCTCCCCTTTCCTTTACAAAGCTCCAAAGTTTTCGGCGAAAAATGCCGAGAAATGTAGACGAACGCTTTTTCTTTCAAAGGAAAAAAAAACCACACTAGCCTATAACGAAATGGTAAGAGAATGGAGCATTAAGGACGCACAGTTGGCATATCTTATAGCAGATTGTTGTCCTAATATCGAAAAAATTTCGTGTAGTAGTGAAATCGCTAATGCTCAAGTCTATCCCTCGGTGATAAACGATTTAGTCATTCATTGGAGGAATTTAAAATCTTTATCTTTATATCATAAAAGTGGGACTGATGAATCATTGACGCTGGTGTCAATCAGTTGGACGGAATTGGTGGAATTAACTATCGCGAACAGTAAGGTAACGGATGCCGGGATTTGTCAGGTGGTCAAGGGATGTAAAAGACTGAAAAAGATTAAATTGTCTAATTGCGACGAGATAACCGACAAAAGCTTGGCCTCAGTATCAGAATATTGCAAGAATTTGTCGTTTTTGGATGTGAAGAGTTGTCCGAGATTCACCGACAAAGGAATTCTTCAACTCGCCAATCCAACATTTGCCAAACGATTACGATGTTTAATTTTGGAAAATATCAAGATCAAGGATTCCCTATTGGCGTTGGCCGAACACACAAGCGCACTTGAGGAATTGAGTTTAAGACAGTTGGAAGATGTGGATGACAGGATTGTTTCGGCATTTGGAGGGAGTTCACTAAGACTATTATGTTTATATACCTGTAGATTGGTCGAAGGGTGGGGGGTGGCGGAATTATGCGAGATTAAAGAGTTGTCGTTAATGATGGAAGCCATCAGTTTGGAGAGATTGAGGGAAATCTGTGAATCCTGTAAAAACCTGGAAAAACTTACCTTGGATCTTTGTAGGATTGACGAAGCAAATTCCAACTCGGTATGCGTTCATGAATTTCTCTTTCTTGTTCATTTGCGACGATGGGTCACCGCATATACTATTATTATTTATTATCTTTTAGGATATCATTCGTGAAATTTCAAAGCTTGTGAATCTCAAATCATTGGCGATCTACTGTGACAAGAAGTTTTCAAGTTTAGATATCTTTCAACTCAAAAGAAATTGCAAATTGTTGAATCAGGTTAATTCATGAAATATTTGAAAGTAAATCGACACACAATTTGCCCGAAATACCTGAGATGCGTTGTTGCATTATTCACTTATTTTTCGTCTTACGTTTGTATCTTTGATTTATCCTTTCTTTAAATACATTCACCGATTTAACGACAATAAGCAACTCTATTCAGGGTGGGAAAAAACTTGTAAATTAACATTTTTGACAATTCGACATCTCCCATGTGAATTGGAGAAAGACTTGTCGACAAGTTAGTCAGATCTCGCTTGGGCGAGTTAGTGAAAAGTTTGGTAAACGATCGTTCATACGTGCAAATCGAAGAGGAAACCCAATCACTCGAATGCAGCAAATTAAGTGGTCGTGTTTGGTAACGAATGAATTTGATTTCTCGTTCCCAGACGGTCGATTTTTACTTCGCACCCAAATTCCGACGAATATCTGCGATGTAAGGATGTTCTTGGTGATGACATCCTCGTTCGCTTATCAATACCAATTTGTATCATGCCTTCATTCTCGAGTAATCATAATTCGGCATTCGTTTCAGCCAACTCCCAATTTGGCAACATGCTACATTGGACCATCTCTTGCAACGGTTTGCATTTGATTGATAAGAAAAATATCACATGGTTTTTTTTTTTTTTTTATAGATATTTCTACTTGAATAGGATAATAAGGGCAAGTTGCTTTTACTTACGCACGAAAAACGTAATGTTGTTCGAATGTGCAATAGCATCGGAGTTGGGGAATGATCAAATTTCTCGAGGTTCCCACGACCCGCTCACACGATAAATATTTGGCTTATATTGATGATGCAATTGACTTTATAATCGCTACATTTGTTTATTTATTTACAAGTCATACATAAGATATTATCTATTGAATGAGTAACATTTTTTTTTTCAAATGGCATGCAAACTGAATAATGATGGATAAAAAATATGCAACTAAAATGTCCATTATAAAATTTACAAAAATAAAGAATAAAGCTGCTTGTTATTAAATAGAGCACTACGTGCGTGGCTTGCGGGGGGTTTTTTTTTTGATACTCTTATTTACATGTGTGTATAACTTTCTCCTGTATACACAATTATGTATTAATAAAAAAAATGGAGAGGAGGAGAAAGAAAAATGAGTGCTTCTTTCATCCCAAAAAAATCTTTTTAGGATTCACGCATTGAAACCAGTATGCGAATCCTGACAACGGACCGCAACATGCGCCCGATGTTGTTGGGAGATCCAGGTCGACATCAAAATAGTCATAAAGTCTTGGATCAAGAAATATGCCAAGACTCTGTTCAATATCCAATTTTGCCGCCAGTGACTGTGCGTCTTCCAGAGTGATCCTACAAGATGCATTGAGAATGGTCAGTTAAACATGACTTACACGAAATCGCCTGAAACACTTAAATCTACCACCCACCATCTTTTATCACCGTTTCTCGGCTTACGTCCACCGGCTGACAACAACGACCATCGGTCCACACAATTTGTGTCCACCCGACGCATCAGCCTAACCTCATTCCCGTTCACACTGATGTTCGTGACGAAAACCTCCAGACCATTTACATTGCTCAGGTAAATGTCAGGCGTCAGAGGTACGCGAGGTTGGTGGGGGTTTCGCATTTGTTGTTGTTGTTGTTGATTGGTTGACAAGAAATATTGGGGAAACGTTAGAAACGCCGGTGTTGGTCTTGGCATGTTTCGAGACCTAATGGCATCTCCATTCTCGGATGCCCTTCTTTTCTTACCACTCAACGGTACAAGTTCTTCGGAACTGCTCGTTGGTGTAATTTCCATCTCATTGACGCCGTACATTGTGCACATCAGGTTCTCATTATTCGTCATCTGTTGAATTTTTTGCTCCTGTGAAACCGACTGATCATTCTCCGTGTCGTCATCGGTCATGAAAGTTCGAACTCCACCTTCACTTGGTTTGTTGGTGTAAACCAAGATCTTTTCTTGTATTGGTGGGGAGGAAATAGGTGATCCAGCGTAGAGATAGTGACGACAAGAAGTGATATCTTCGGCCGATTGACATGACGACTCCACCACTGAGGTTTGGCGTTGACTCTCAGCAATGACCTCGGATTCTTTGTAATTTGACGATTGCGGTGAACTCGCCCTCGAGGTAGGCGGAGAAATGGGCTGTCGATGTTGTTGAGGGTGAACCGTCGGTATGATGGTAGAAGTGATGGTGGCGTATGGAGAGGAAGATGACGACGGCACTCCGCTCGGCGATGGAAAGTGTTGAGCTAAAAGATCTCGTAGAACGTTATCCGAATCCAATAAATAATAGTTTATCTTATTCTTTAATGTGGGATGATGTATTTTTCCGAGAATTGGTCGAGGCACGACTTTTTGTCGTACACGAGTGAAATGGGTAGAGATGTGCCCTGACACTGTCGCGTAAGGAGTGCTTCCGCTAGTACATGTTCAAAAGGCGTGTCATTTTTAATTTTATTTTATTTTATTTTTAATCAACAAATTTCGAAAGCGATCATGTGACCAAACAAACCAACACCTACCCAAGTGTCGTAAAACCATATTTCTGGATGCATGCTGCTAGTTGCCTGGGATTAGTCGGTTCATTCTTAATAGCGATCAATGCTTTAATAATTGCAACGAGGACTCGATCCGAAGCATCCAATGGATGTATGGTGGGATGTATTAATGAATAGATTTCTTCGACTACTTGTTTGACTGAACGCTTATCTATCGATGCACTCTGCATAAGAATTGCAAGTTTTAATGTTGGTTGTAAAGATCTCTCTTCTTCTAAACAACCGACCGAAAGTTTTTTCTTCAACTCGAGAAAGATTGGTGTTGGAAAAAAGAAGAGGTGACAAATAAATAATAATAACAATAACAATATAGGATTTTTCTTCTTCTTTTTTTTTTTTTTTACAAAAGCAGAAATCAGAGGTTCGCAAAAAAAAAAAAGTTTGAGCGGCATTGTCAATGGGTGGCGTATTTATAAGCAATTCCTGTAAGATGGGCAGTGATGATAAATGATGTAATGCGGTCATGATTGTTGAAATGGCGCAGCTTCGACAATCATGTTACTGCGCTCGATGACGCGTCATTATTATAAAGAAAAGCGTTTACGTAATTCTTTTTGATTCGTGATTAGTCACGTTTCATGATTATTTTAATTTGATTTACTTCGCGGGTTTAACTCGATGCAAGTAGATTTACTATAAACAAATTTATTTGTCAAAGGTAATACGTACAGGAAAGAAAGAAAGAAGGGAAAAAAGAAAAAAAAAAAAAGTCCTTCCATAATTACAACTAATTACAATTATAAACAGGAATAAAAGAAGGCGTCGTGTATACACATTTGTAGGGAATGAATGAATGAATGAATCTCATCAAAATACCGTCCCCAAGTTTTTGCATGCAAGGGAATGAAGTGCGTTTGTTGTGTTTGTTGTGTGGGCGGAAAACTTGGTCAAAGGAAATTATTTCCAAACGTTCCGGAGTTCTCAAACCTTCCTCCCGTAAATCCTATAAGTTTGAAAACTCGTTTTATATTCGTTGACCTGTCGATCGTGTTCTTTGAGTAATTTCTGGTATTGCTTATCGTCCAGATTCATGTATGGGGCAAGAAATACTTTGAAGGCTTTGAACAGACAATCGAATCCTAACAATGCCTTTTGGGTAAAGCCCAGAAAATTAATACCAAATTTGTGCTCGTCAATCGGATAAATTTGGCACTTACAATGTCACCAACTTTTTCACTCCAATTGCCGAGGGGAGTCGACTTTCTCTCGGTTCGTATGGCGGTGACCCGATCGTTGTGTCTCAAGTATCTCTCAAAGTCTTTTGCCGATGGAATACTGCATCCTTTCGATTTATGAAATTCCACCACTGGATCAAAAAGAAAGGACGAGACGGGAAGTCAGTCTTGGTTCATTGACGAGAGCGTGCTAGAAAAGAGGATCATTATTAACATAATTACAAGAATTCATGAGCAATCTTGTCGCTGGGCCCATATTCTTTGGGGTGTAATCAAGATTCATAATCTCAATCCAACCGCCCGGCTTGCAAACCCTAATTAATTCGTTAATCAGCTTGATCCAATGCAACTCGCCAAACGAGAGTCCCATGAATCGGACGTGAATGAAGTCCATTATTCTCTCGGGAAAGGGAACACCTTGGATCAAATTGTGAACCAAGAATCCGGCGTTTGGCGGCGTATTCTCGAGATTGTTCCACATGTTGGAAACGTCCACGCCTACGAATGTTGACAGCGAATAGGTCGAAGAGACGTCTAGTATCCATGAGCCCGAACCACATCTTGAGGCAATCGCAAACTTGGTCGTGAGCAAATTTCAAAGTTCGACTCTAGAATAGACGTAGGATTAAAAAAGGAGAAGAATGCTAACCCGATATCGAGAACATTGGCACGCCCGGATCTCAACTTTTCTTCGACCGGAGAAGAAAAATTTCCATTCCAAATATGCTTAGCCAAGTAATGCTGCATACTCAGTCTGTCGGCTTCTTCGTTGTCGTTTGGTAAGAAATAAGATACGTTCTCAACGTTGTGATATCTTCTTCCGTTGATGTATCGAAACTGTTCCATAAAATCGAGATCGCTATCTTCCTTCTTGATTGGTGACGTAGACTGGTTCATGATTCCTTGACACGGTTTGATCGGAGAAGGGTGTGTTGCTGTGTACAAAGTTGGACTATGGAATCGAATCGATGGTTGAGTGTTGTGGTGAGTGTTACATAAAGTTGGATTATAGGATTCGATGGTGCCGTGTCAAGGTATGCGTGAGGGAAAAGGGGGAGTAACGAAGAGAAAAAAAAAAAAAGTGGGAGGAGGGCGGAGAGACCTCCAAATTTAAACCTCCGAAAAAAAAAAAAAAAGGGTGATGCGTGAACATTCTATCAAGTTCAAATCATTAGTAACGGTATATTTGTTGTTTATTTTCCAACATTCTGCAAGTAAAAAAAAAAAAATTAAGAATAATAAATAAAATTAAATAAAGAATAAAAATATTGTTGTTTTTATTTTTTGGTCAACAAGAAGTATGCAATGGCTAATAGAAAAATAAAAAATAAAATAGAAACCGGCGATCCCCTTTTTTTCCTTTTACTAGTCACACATGATCATAACTCGAGTAGATAATAGACGGCACTGCAGTTGGATTGATGGGGATCGCGAGGAGGATATTTGCTCCTCATAATCTCCTCACCTTGAATGCTCAATATTACAATCTCTTCTATTGTAATTCGCTCAAGGATGCGCGCGAACGCAATGCATGTGTACCATTTGAATATAGAAATTCCTTGGGGAAATGAAATTCGAGTTCGAAATATGGAAATTTGGAATGACGGAACACAGGTGAGTAAAAAGTATCACGCAAGTGCAACTCCACCCCACATTAGTAGTTGAGGTATAAGCCGAGATTGAAGTATTAACAAGAGGTGCATACAATGTATTGCATTAAATGCATAAATTAATAGAATTTTTGGAGAACAGTTTGAACGTTTATCTATCTATGTATCTCTGTATAAAGTTGTCAACGGATGAGTTGCTTTCTTTGATGAGGTGCATCTGAAACGGTTACGTATATTGACTAGGTGCATATATTCTATGTCACAGCTGATGGCTACTGTATATTTTAGAAATCATAACCTTGAAATTCATAATTATCTTTATTAACCTTCCTACCAATCCAATCTCGAAGAGCGTGCAGACCGTACACGATAAAATAGCAGATGATAAAGAAAATCAGGAATGCCAAGTATCGAAGAAACACAGTCAATGGTGTACCTAGAATTTTCGAGGCACGCAGGAAACTTTAGAATCTTTACCCTGCGTATCATGACTTCTAACAACATACTGTACATACCGTTGCTCCAGTTTAGAAAGTTGTAAACCCAAAAATGCCACCTGTTTTTGTTTAATTGAAAAAAAAAAAAAAAAAAAAATATTCGTAAAGCATGACATGCGTGGTGAATGAGAGTAAAGGACAAATCGGAGAGACAGAGGATACCCACTCATCGTATACAACAAATGATTCCAACATGAAAAGTATGGTTCCGAAACATGTTAGGATCGCAAATGATATTTTCATAACCTGACGATTCAGAAATAATTCAATCTGCATGAAGACGAAATCCAATCCATGCACGGATACCGCTAACCACCAGATGTATGCTGGAGATTTTCCTTGAAGCATGGGGCCTGCGAGAAGCGTCCAGTAGACGAACACTATCAGAAAGCTTTGGTTTAAGGAAAAACAAACTAGATTAGAAAATGAAATTGGATGTTTTCGAACTGGCGAATATTCATAACTCACTGGTAGTGAACCACCGTATGATACAGCAGCCAGAACAACCAATTGAGAAAATCCGGTTCCTCCTTGAAAGAAATTGGTTCGTGAGGTTTCGGAGTTCGACAGTAGAGCACGTTGTGAACAAATGCCGCCTAAGTATCAACAAAACTTCAGTACCGGAATTGCGTCGGCAACAGAACAACTCTTTCTGTTGACGTCCCGCGAACTACTAACCGTGAAATATATGGTCTCGCCGAAATAGCTCAAGTTTGTGAAGTAACACGCATAACACTCCACATCATTAGTAAATCCGTAAACCTCTAATGATTTATCATAAAATGTGTATTCTAATATTCTTCCGATCGTCACTATCCAAAAATAAACCGTCGCCAATCCACGGAATATGGCCAACCCCGTTGGACTGATAAACCAAGACGTCACCGAGAGTCGTGGGATGAATTCTCTATAATGAAAAAACTTTGCAATTCCCATATTTCCTTGCGGATTTCTGTAATTATGTATGCCAAATTATTTTTCAGTTAATAAATGGTCAAGTATATTGAACCAATTCTGAGACTAGGTAATAAATAAATATATATTATATATGTATCAACAAATATGTCGTGTCTATTTCCTAAGAATGTGTGAAACAAAGAGAGAACTAAGATGCATAAACGTTTATATAGAAAGTTTTTGAATGTGCAGCAATAAAATTCCGAAACCACTTAGTCCTTTTCACTACCTGTTATAAATCTTGGTTCGGTTTCGAAAGGCCATAACCGTGCTTTGAGGAAAAAAAAAAAAGATCCGGAGTCCCAGAGTGACACAGGGGTGCTATATAAAAGCGTTCGCCCAGTGTTGTATCCTCGAGTATCTAGTCTTCACGCACGTGTGGAAGCAGAATCGTCATCGCCTTCAATTCTTAACGATCGCGACATTGCGACGGGAATAAAGGAACCGAAAAATTCTGCAAGACAAGGGCGTTTGCGAGGAAGGAAAAAAAAAAAAGCTCCAAATGTCATTATAATTCAGAGCGGAGTTAACCGTATCTGGTCACGGCCACATGCACGCATCACAGATTGCAGTACAGTATATCGCGTAAGATGTGCTTTACCGTGTATTCGATACGACAATCAACGGATAGGCTACATCAAGTTTTTAAATTCAACATATACTTTCGGGCGACGGAACGAAAGCCATGCATGATCTGGTTAATTTCATTAGGCAAGCGATGTCAACCACCTCTCTTCGGTGTAATTCGTCGTCGTTGCTTGTAGATCGATGAATATTTGTCAAGAAAAAGATCTTTTTTTTTGTTGCTCGTGCATTGAACATAATCCCAATTCGAAGAATTCTAAGAGAAAAAATGACAAAGATAAACAAAATGTATTAATAGCTATCAAATACTCAAAGAAATAACACGATGATCGAATTATTTATAAGAATTTACCTTTTTTTTTTTTTTTTTTTTTTTTGTTTGTTTGTTTGTTTCTTCTGGTTAAATTCAATTAATTTAATTAGCAGATAGCACACAAGTCGAATTGACCTATGTACAGTACAAAGCATATTTCCCATACCAATCAACACAACGACCGTTGTTATCTATTTTGAGTTCATTACGAACATTCGTGGGCGTCAAGCTGTACAACATCGAGAAACATTACACAATATGAATTGTTGCCAGCTACGCTAAGCCATAAATTTCTTTGCGGCTTTTGATGTCTAAGCCTATTACGCGACAGATCAGTTATACGCGAAATTCAGGGCCGATTCCTGTGCGCGCCACGTTTTAAAAATTCATCCGCTTTTTTTTTTTTTTTTTATCACAAGCCTTCCCTAAAGCTCAAAACCTGTCACGCCAATGTTTAAAGCCTCCCTTATTGAGTAAACCAAATAGGTGTTACTGTAAGCAGCAAATACAAAAAGTTTGATTTTCTAACCACCATGCTACATATTCTTTCGATATTTTGGCCCACCATCACGGCACGGCATCCTTTCTTTCCCAAACTATTTGATGAATACATGTTCAATGACGAAACGCTGCTATCAGAAAAAAGAAGGAAAGAACAGATACACGTCATTCCATTGCAACAAATAGTAGTTTCATTCGTCGACACACCTTTTGATTATGTTCAAGGTGTTTCCTTCGATAGTACTGATTTTTTTTTTATTTTCCTTTATTTCTCGAAATAATAAATAATCTAAATAATTGATTAGAAAAGATCATATCTTTCGTTTGAAAGCAAATGAGATTGAACCGATTTATCAAGTTTGGCAGTAAGCTTTAAATCTTCGTCGAGACCATTCCAAGCTTAATCATGAAGTCCCGCAACGTTTACACCCCAGAACAACCTAGACCACCATTCACCTTCGTAACAATATGGAATAATCGATATCTCGTAATACTCTTCCTCATCGTGACATACATCTCACTCGAATTGTTTTATGACATTAGAGACGACATAAATTCATTTTGTCAGAAAGTATGGCATGATCTTTCGATTTGACTTCTTTCCTTGATGAATACGTTGATGATCAACTGATAACCTTAAAACGACGAATAGATCCCGAGGCACAGGGACTCGGGTTTCGAACGACAATTCACGACGATCCCTCACTTCACGACCACATATACCAGGAGTCATTATCACCACTATCACAAAATTCCTTCTCAAATTAATAATAGTCACGACAAGCACGATCCCCTCTCATTGCTAAACGATTCCCAATTGGACTTCGAATTCTGTTCCAACTCCAACAAATGTAAATTCCTTTTTCCTTATCAGATGTCGCCCTACAAAATCCAGAAATCAAATCAGATTCAATTCTTTACCTACACGAACCTGGCCCAAGTGCTGAATCTCACGCTAGTAATACCCTCAAGTGTCGTCGGTGAGGAGGTCGAGTCTTTTCTATTTCATTCATGCGGGATCATTCGTCACAAAAATCACGAGGGACAATCATCGAACAAGGAGGTTGAAGATGGAGAAAAGGAGTACAACGTGACCGCTCTGAAAATGTTATTTCCCAGAGTACGGTTTGTGACGCAGCACGAATTAAAATTGTGGATGAAGTCAAGGACTCGAAAACCAAGCATCGTTCACGAGTTCATCTCCATTGGCGGTAGAAAGACGCAAAGTGTTGAGGTGTTAAGCAACAATCATCAAGACTTTGTTGCTCACGAGTGGTCGAAGAAACTTGATCTTCACTTGTTTGACAATGACAGCATGAAAGATCACAATTATAAGAAAGGGGTAATATTCAAGAAAATAAGTTTAGGATCGAAGAGCTTTTTGTCGAAAAAATCAGTGAAACTGGTGGCACAATTCCTGTTAGACGAATTAAAAAATAGCGATGCTGATATATTATTGTTGGCTCATGACTTGACGTTTAAGAAGTTTTCCAAGTCCTTTTCGATAATTGAAAATTCGAATGAATATCTATCGGTGGAAAAGATAGGCGGGATATGTAATAAAATGAATTAATGTAATGCTGATGATGATTTTTTTCCGAGCAGTTGATACATTAAATATACAGTATATCTATTGCTAAATCTTCTTACACTTATTGATTCATGAAATATTTAAATGTAGAAGCAATTCGTCATTCCATATGATCTTAAAGTAAAAATCCTTCTAAATTAAATATTATCAGAAGCTTTTACTTTTAATTGTTCATCATTGTCACTGAATGCAAATTTAATTATGGTAGAGAAGAAAAAAAAATGAGAAAAATAAAACTGAGGTGCTATATATTTATTCAACATACATAACTTTTTAAAATCTTTTTACAGATTCTTCCAATCATATACAAAAAAATGATTATTAAAAGTTTTATTATAACTTTTGTTTAATAAAGCCTTAATGCCATTCTCAAAAATAATTTAAAAAATATCTTTAAGAATCATTACCATCTTCATTTTCTTATTTACAATTTTCCTTAATCAAAACTTATTAAAAAAAATAAAGTAGCATATTTGTTATAAAGGACAAAAAGTTTTTTAAAAAAATTATTTATAAAGTATTTAATAATTTTTAAAATAAACTATTATAAAGATTTTTTATATATATAAAAAAAAATAAACTCATTTTCTTCATCAATTATTTTTTGTATTTATAATTATCTAAAAAATTTTTAATATTATAATTTTATTAAAAATAATTGATTATTAAATTATTAAACTTTAAATAAATTTTTATTAATTTTAATATATACTATATATTTTTATAATATTATTAATAATAAAAATAAAAAATTATTTTTTAATTAAATAAATTCTACTATAAAAAAATATTATATCAATTAAAAGTAATTAATATACTTATTAAAATATATTTTGCTATTTATTTAAATTTATAAATAATAAAAAGATCAATTAAACAAAGCAAATCATCTTGTTTTTATTATTTTAATTAAACAAAAGCTTTACAAAAAAAATTTTTTTTATAAATCAATTATATATATATATATATATATATTTTTTTTTGAAAAACAGGACATATCATTTTATTGAAATTTAATAGACAAGTATATTTATTCAGAGAAGCTATACTCCAGATAAACTCTAAACCTATCTATAGTTTGACAACAAAATACATTGATAAGGATCTCTGCTATCTGCCAGATACAATTTCAAGAGGCCAGCGTATTCAAAGTGCCACCGATATTTCATCCTCTAGAAAAGGTAAAAAGAAACAGAATGGGGATGTATCTAAATCTATAATCATGTATGTAAAGTGGGTTCCAATGGATGAATTAACTATGTAAAAACTCCCTGAAAAATAGTTAATAATAGTAAACATATGTTTGAAGACCTAAACTAGCAGTGTGGAAAGAAGATGTATGAGTAATGTAGTATATTCCTTAATTTTCAAATACTACCACTACTATTCATGAGTTTAAAAAGAAACTTGAGATGATCAATAAATTATTATGCAACTTGTATAAGGGAGAAACTTTTGCTTGAGTCCATACTGTCCAATATTTCTATTGGATGTGCTTGTCATTAATACATTCGGAGTGGTGGTATTGGTGTGGTTTTCCATGTTATCTTGCAATAACTCCTAGCAATATTCACGTACCAGCTTGTTGATCATTTCAGATAGTGTTATCAACTCCCAAGTCAAGTACTAGTGCCACTCAATTTAACTTTACCTAAGGTTGCCTCGGTACTGCAGAAAACTCTTCCATGTCCCTTTGATGAAATTACTCTCCAGCCAGGTTCCAACTATATACAGGAGTGAACTACTCTTGCTGAACAGAAAGGGAAATTCTTTAGGATGGTTATCTGCATAGTAAATTTGATAGGGGATTGGTGGAAGGAAGCTCCTCTTGGTGTGATTGGGCAATTTTCATCTTCCAAGATGAAAGGGATTCTATCTCTATGAGAAAAAGGATTGGTGATAGTGATGTATATATAACTGTGTAGATCAATCTAATACAGTACGTTCTACCTTGCTGTGAGCTCTTTTTACTCTAATACAGTAAAGTCAAGAGACATTCACTAGGCCTTTGTGTTCTAAGAGTTAAGCTAACTGGTCTATAGTTATATGTTTCTTCCTCTTGTCTGATAAGAGCCAAAGATATGATAGGGAAAAATGTCATGTATCCATCCTCGCCAGACCCATATGACTTATGGTAGATCCTAGGTTCTTATGAGGCTGAGAAAACATATTCAAACATGTGAAGTGACCAATAAGAACTTGTTTATATTCTTATACTGATGTGATTTTACTGAACCAATCAAATCATGAGAAACCTTGTGCTACTTAAAATTCAGGGACAAACTAAAGTAGGCAAAATTCCCCCAAAACAATTAAGAAAGAGCACTATTAAAGTCTAACCAGTGATAAAGTGAGTGAGTGTAGTATGTTTGCGATAGTTCTCTATATCAACCCAATGGCTCTGTAATGTTTCTCTATAAGATGAAAGGTGGCAAAGCATCAGTTCTTCTTCCTTTCAGAACTTTCTTGCCATAGGTAAGAAAGATATGTTTATAACTATTAAGGTTACAAGTAGTCAAGTTTTTGTTTGAAAAGAATATAGACAAAAGGAAAAGGATATGAGTGACTCCTGAGAGATTTCTCAAGATGGTTTAAAAAGAGTGATAAAACTATTGCTAACAGAAAAGTTAGAAAAGCTTTTTCGTGTGTCTTTTTTGTGTGTAGTCAGAGAATCATTGGAAAGAGTTTTTGTAAATCAATTATATAATAATACTGTATATATATATATATATTTTTTTTTTATAATGCTGGCTCAACCTTGTTTTATTTATATATTTGCAGTGATATTATATAGAGAAGCTACCCTAGAATATACTACCT
>CAJVPT010003091.1:0-16015 GCA_910592055.1 Acaulospora colombiana
TAGTTTATTGATGTTGTAGTTCGGCCTGCTGTTCGTGTATTGGGATCTTTTCACCCTCTCCATAGTGTCTTCTCTTTGACCGTTGGATTTTGTGACTTCTTTTCCAAGAATTGCCTAAAAAGGGAATTTTTGAAAAAAAGATGGATCTACGGGATATATTTAAGTTTTAACTAAATTTAAAATCAATTATTTCATATTATTTTTAATTTTTTTATTATTTTTTTATTATTTCTTTTTCTTTAATTGTTTTTATTGAATAGGTCTTTATATATTTCTTTATTTTGTCTTTTTAAAAAATTTCTAAATATTTTTCTATATTATTATTTTTTATATTTTTTGTTCTATATATTTTTTTTTTTTTTTAAAAACATTTAACTTGCGATACATTTACATTTATTTACAGAGTGATTATGTAAACTATTTTCAATATTAAGCAAAACAATAAAATCAATTGGTGGAGGAGCTTGATTTTATAACCCCTTGTGGCTTGTTATACCTGATTAGAGAAACTAACGTGCCTAGGCCCCGTCAGTGTGTTTAGTAAGGATGTCAAGAATGTTTAGAGTGCCTCTAATGATTTCCTCCATTGTTTTTTTCAGTTGTTGTGGTGGATGTGTCTTTCTGAGCAGTGGGTCTTTTAAACTTGGTCTTCTTTTTCTTTAGAGTTTTGAATATTTCCATGGCTTTCTCACATATTTGGATACGGATGCATCTGTCTATCTATATGTTATATATAATAAATCTGATTCTATAGATGATGTTATGGGTGGCTTCTGTTATTTTGTCTGATGGAATGAATTACTGATTGTTTGGATAACTTTCCTACTGATGCCACCTCTGATAAAGATGTTCCATAGTTCGTTTGTTTCTAGATGGTTTTCAATTTCCTTCTTGCAAGAATGTGGACTTCCTTTTTCAGTCTGTGCCATGGTTTCTGAGTAAATAGTATTGAGCATCATTTCATTGATATGGATTCTGTGGTGATTGCATCTAAAGGGGTAGATGTTGTCTTCGATTTCTAAGCAAGTGAAGCATGCGAATGATCTGTAAATCTTAGGTTTGTGAGTATATAGTTTGTCCATTGTTGGGAGTTCAAGATTCCATAGTTTTATAGTGAATTGTCTGTGGCTATGGTCTATGTTATCTATGTGGTTGCTTGTAATTTTTGTTGAATGTAGATGCTAAAGTGTCTTTTTCCAATCAATATCAGCTTTTTGGTGTTGATTAAGTTTGCAGTTTCGATCAAGTGAGATCCATTTGTGTGTGAGTGTGGCTTGTCTCATTTGTTTTATTGTTTTGTGGATGGTGTCAGTAATTTTTGTCTTTTAATTGTAATTGAAAGTAATGAACTTGGGTTCCAGAAGTTTATGAAAAAGATTGTCGCTAATGGTATTATCCTTTAGGCTTTGTTTGGCTAACTTTTCTGCTTGGTTTAATTCATTGTTGTTGTTTTCTTTTTTGGTAATTTTGATCCAGCTAATTGAAGTTTGTGCTACCTTGATGCAATAGTGTAGATTGTGGATGAGTCCGACTTCTGATATGTTTTTGATTTGTCCAAGCGATGCTTTTTCAAGCTCCGTAATGAGTTGAGCTGAGTCTGTTTGTATAGTTGCTTTTTGTCTAAATGATAGGGTACTGATTGCAATAGTTGCAGCTAAGATCTCTGCTCTAAAAGCTGAGCACTGGCCTGTTATTCTGAGTTTGAAGTTGTTCTATTCTGTTATGCTGGTCGAGAAAATGATGCCTACTCCTAAGGCATTATGGTTATTGTGATTGAAGGCTCCGTTTATCATTATCTTGATTGTCTCATTAGTGTTGATGTTTTTGTTAATGTTTATAAGTTATTGTATAGTGGGGGCTGGAATATCTATTAGCTGTAATAAGTTTTTTATAAAGGTTGGAGTTGCGTCTATCTCAATGGCTTCCATGATCTAATTGGGTTCATTGAGCCAGCATTAAGTGCTACTAGGAGAGAGCTGAATCCTGAATTGTGGCTTTTCTGACATTCCTACATTTGTTTTGGATGTTTTAATTACTGGGGCTTTGTATAGCAATTTTGTTGGGGCTGTGAAATAGCGCATGTGACTTCTTTTATCTATGTGTTGATTTAGTTTGCATCCGGGACATTTTGCTAATGGTGAGGTGTCTGTGGTGAGGTAGTGCCGTAGTTTGATATAGTCTTTATCTCGACTCACTTGTTTTCCGATAGTGAAGTCGTGGTGTCACTGAAGAATATACCATGACTTATTGGGATTTCTTTGTTGCTCTTGTTCTGATTCTGTGTTAAGTTTAGTTTGTATTTCGGGGTTAAGTTGATTAAAATTTACATGGTTATTAATGTAGATTTGTGTTATAGCTTTGAGTGTTGTAAAAAAAGAATATTGTTTTCGCTTATTTGTTTTATTGTGGAGCACTCCTATTTGATGCCAATTTAAGGCCTTCGTACGATAGGTATTGAGGAGTTGTTCGACCCATATTATATTGTGTGCTCTTAATCCTTTTCTATTGGTATTGTACCATTCATTAGCCATAATGTCTTCGATATAGGTGAGGCTATCATTATTATTTTTAGTTATTGTTTGGAAATGTAATATGATATTTTGGGCCTGTATGTTATGAAGTATGTTATGTATGAAATTTGTTTTTTATGGAAGGAGCTTTGGGCACTTTTTGATAATGTCTTCTTTTGCCATGCCATCCACTGCAGTTGCTGTGTTCTGAGTCTAATTATTTGTTCTGTCAGGTTGTTTAGTATAACTCTTAAAAGTCACTGCAGTGCTTCTGTCATTGTAGTGTTTCAATTTCTATAATATTGTATTGATTGCTGAAGTGTGCTAGTGAAGTGGGGCAGTTTTTGAGAGTTTAATACAATGTTTGAGGCAACTGCAAATACGGTGGTCGATCCATTGTATTTCATTTTTCGTTAATATCAGGTCTGTTGAAGGTATTCTATTGTAGGAAAGAGAACATGGTTTGTAATATAAGGGTGCATCTTGTCTGTTATTTGTTTTCTGGCTATCGAGTTGCGGATTGTGGTAACTTTCCTTTTAATGAGATTATATTAATATTGTTTTCCTTTATTCCTTTCATGCCATACACCTAGGACTCCTATTGCCTGCGTTTTGGTGGTTGGTATTACTTCGTGTTGTTGAAAAGTGATACTTTTCTGTGAGCCATTCAGTATTAACAGTTCAGATTTGAGAGGGTTGACTGTGATGCCATTGAGGTGATAAAAGGAGGCACTGACTTCCATAATATCTTCAAGTTGCTCACTATTTTGAGCAATAAATGTGGTTTTATCCATATATGCTGTTACTGTAACGTCAAGGTTTGTCGGACTGCTGTTGTCAAGATTTGGTCTGTGGCTATTAAGTTAGTAGCCTTTCATTGAGCTGATTGTGCTTATTAATGGATCGTAGTATATGCGCCAGAAGAGGGGTGAGATTGTGTCCCCCTGATTGATTCCTTCTTCGACTTGGTATGGATTAGTAAGTCCGAAATATGTGATTATCTTGTTGACCTATTTGTGAAACAGTTGTTAATTATGTTGATTAATTTGTTTGGTATTTTTATTCATTGAAGTGAGGTAGTCAATCTTTGTATGTTGATAGTGTTATATACCTTGCTTATGTCTTGAAAGAGCATAAGGCATTGTTTGTTTGTTTCCTGTGCATCTTCTAATACTTGATTTATAATAATGATAGGTTCGCATGTGCTGCTTTTGGGGAGTGCTGCCCAATTGTTTTCTGATAAGATGGAATGTCCGATCATTATTTTGGCTAGTCTATTATTTATGAGTTTGGTGAAATTTTTTTTGATAGATTCAAGGAGTGTGATAGGTCGAGTAATGTTAATATTGTGCTGCCAATATTTTGGTTTGGATATCGGATATATTGTATCTTCTTTCTATTCAGTTGGTAGTTTCTCATATATAAGGATATTGTTGAAAAGCATAGTTATGACCTCAAAGATTTCTTTAGACAGGTGTTTGTATACGAGATAAGAAATTTGTAATGGTCCGGATGCTGATTTGTTACTGACATTTTTAATTACTTGTTGTACTTCTTCAGTAATAAATAGGGTGAGTGCAGGTTTGTACCATTCTTATTTGATGGTAGTAATGAGTTGATATGCCTTCTGCCAGTGTGTACCTTTCAGTTCAAAAATATATTTCTTTTTTGTCTAGTTTTTAAAGTGTGATTGGACTGGTTCTTTAATTTTGTGAGGTTTGTATATCAGAGTCTTTGTGTCTCTTTCCTCTTTGATAAGTTTAATTGTGAGGATGCTTCTCTTTGGATTGTCTAAAAGAATCTGATGAGTTTTTTCTTGTCCATGTCGAACCAGTTATTATGATTTCTGAGGGCTTGATCTATATTTGCTTTAGTGATTTTGTATATGTTCTGTTTGTTGATGATCTTTTCCAGGGCAATTAGTTTGTTAATTTTCTCATTTATAGTTTTGGTATCTTTATTGGATGGAAAGGTATGAATTGGTACTTGTTCATTGATAGCTGCATGTAGGCTAGTAAGTTGTTCGAGATCGACTGTATTATCCTGTTTGTTGTAAAGGTAGATTTGCTTTTTGTATTGTAGCAGCTAAATGAGAAGTAAGGATTTGGTTAGCTTCGAGTATTTGGGTTTACTTCTTTGCCTCTCCCTATATTTTTGGATGTGTTTATTTGCAATATTGAGAATGACTTGTCTGAGGTGGTTCCAAGTTCTGTCGATGTCTGTCGGTTCTATCTTGAGAAGGTTATGAAGTGTTGGAGTTTGTGTGTCGAGTTTGGTGGCAAAAGCATTCCATTATTTGTCTGTGGTCTTCTCACACTAGAAATGAGTATTTGCATGAGGTTGTTTGTTTCGCTTGTCATTTGTTTATAATTGCCAGCTTTCTATATATGTTATCTGTTGGTTGTGGTCAGTTGTGATGTTCGTATCTTCTATTATGAATGCAACTATCATGTACCATATGGGACGTGTATTTGTCCAGATCATGTCGATTCTACTGGAGGAGGTTGTGGAGTGCCAGGTGTATTCTTTTTTCTGTGAATTGTGATATCGGTATGTATCAATCATGCTGAGATTGTGGAGTAGTTCACAAAAGCTGTTTGTTTTGTTCTTGTATATTCTTCTATTATTGAAAGCTTTGTCTATTCTGTCTGAGGGACTTATATTGAAATCTCCTCCGATAAAGATATGCCAGTTCATGTTGTTTCGTTGTTTGATTCATTTGATTATTTGATTCTATATTGCTGTTCTGAGTTTTTCAGCTCTAGCTGATGTGTAAACTCCAATTATTCTATAGTATAGTTTGTTGGGTAGTGCAAGATCTATACATATGACTAAAGATAGGTCCCTAAAGAGGGAGGCAGGGACATAAGTCAAATGTCCCTCACTAGAAAACATTAAAATTTTTAAATTAATAACTATAAAAAAACTATCTACAATTGTTCTCCATTATCCAAATCATTGATTTATAGCATTTCCTGATTTTTGTCCCTATTGAAGTGAAGAGTTATGAATTTTGTCCCTCAAAAAAGGACATAAGTGATCTGCAAAATTTTATATGCTAAATACTTTAGGGACCCATCATTATATATGACTCTATCTAAGTGTCTCTGTATTTTGATTGCTCGGTCAAAAAGGGTTTTTTGATTACAACTCCTACCCTGGCACCGATGTTGTTTTCTCCTTCCTACCATGTTGGATAGTTTTCAGTTTTCCAGTGTTTTGTGCTTATCCTTGTTCTGTTTGTTTCTGTTAATATAATTATGTCCCAATTGTTGATTTGCCATATGGTAAACCATGTCTCTCTCTTGAGTGTATCATTTAGGCCCCGGCAATTAAATGTTGCAATAGTCCAGAAAGATTTTTTGATAGGGTTCTGGATGTATCCGTTATAGTGTCTTGATATAATATTTCTGTTGTGTGGTGGTAGTGGGTGTTCGGGTTATTTGTTTCTATGATTGGTAATGTCGTTTCTATAGTGCTATGATGTGTTTTTCTTGTTGTTGGTATTATCATTGGATTGCTACTAGCTTCCTCTAATGTATTGATATGATTGTGATTGTTGCTAATTTAATTTTTGTTATGAGTTGTTTCGTTATCTGGTTCTATTGTTGTTAGGCAGTTATTATCATTATTCCCTTGTTTATTGTTTGTTACTGTTTGAGTTACCCATATTATTGAGGAGTAAATTGTGGTTAACTCATGTTGCTAGGAAGGATATTTGTGATAGTTGATACTAGTGCATTCATTGTTCTATCCATATTGCCAATGGATCGATAGAGTTGCTGCTGCTGTTGTTAAATATCCTGAATGTTTGTCTGTTCGGGGATTGATTTATCAATGGGAATGTCTGCTGTATTGCTTTCCTGTGTATATTCAGCATCGGCATAGCAGTATCATTCAAGATTATCGATGTATTCATCGAGGTCATTGAGTGACTCTTTGATTGTTATAAGTTCATCCCGAATTGAAGTTAGCATTGTGAAAATGTTATCCATTGAGTCAGGGTTACTTTGCTGATTTCTGATAGTGTGGGTTGGTCTTTTGACTACTAAGACATATGAGTCTGGTCTAGTTGGTTTGTTTTCAGATGATGTGTGTGTGAGTTTGTGAATATAGGTAGATTTAGCTAGTCTGAAATGATTGTAGAGTTTTCGAAATTTGTGGACCTGTTCTTGATTGTATTCATTCTATTGTTTTTGTCACTCCTTGATTGTACAATTGGCTACAAGGTGTTTTGGGCTGACACAGATGGTACATAATTTTGTATCAATAGGTTTGTCAATTAGAGTGGTCTTCCCTAGGTTAAAAGTTTCTTGCAATGCTTGTTGAAATAGTTGTTCATTTTCAAAGCTGAGGACTGTGTACTTTCTGGGCCTGTATGACATCAATCGAGATATGTAGCATGTTTTCACTTGCAGTTGTTGACATATTTGTTTGAGGTCAAATGCATGAGTTCCTGGTGGGAGTTTGGTTAATTTTAGGAAGAAACATTATCTTTCTTTCATTTGTATTTAGTCCCACATTGCGTCGAAGATCCTTGGTGAGTCTGATTTAATCAGGGTACTCCAGAACTCGAGTATTTTGAGCTTGTCTTCTTTATTGGTAAAAGTGATTGTGGCTGACTGCCACATTTGTTGAGTTGTCATTCTGATATTGGTGATCTGCCCAAATTTGGCAAATGTTTGTTGTACATCTATGAATCTCATATTCAGGGGGATATCCCAGACTCTGATTCTTTTTTCCTTATTGAGTTTACTAATGATTTTGGGGAGTAGTGTGAGTGTAGAGTTACCCGATTCTGTCAGGGAGATGTTGCTGCTGCGGTTGCAGATTGATGATCACCGAAGATGGTGATGATATGATCAGTTTCTTCTATTCTTTCATTTTGGATTGTGAGGAATCCTTCAAGGGAGTTGTGTTTTGGTAAAAAAGGTGATTTTCTTTTCATTGCTGTCTCCTGGTAGTAGGTCTGCTCTGATTCCAAGTTTGATTCTTTCTCTAACATATCTCGTATTTCATCGAAAGGTGATTGAGGTCTTGATCTTGTGCCCTGTCTTGTTTCGTTCTTCCTTTGTTGTCCAATGGTATGCCAATCTTGGTCTTCTTGAGAGGAGACGTGATCTTCAAAATCCATTTCAATGTCCAAGTCGTTTATCCTATGGAGTCTTGGATTGTCTGTTTCTACTTCCTTCCCTTTTGCTGTAAATGTCCCATCTAAGTTGTTTTAGGTTTTGTTTCATGAGTTTTGTTCTTCTTCAATCTGGTCACTCCAAGTATGGTTGGTTCCTTCTGTGTGTGTGCTACCTGTTATTGTTGTGGTGGTGTCTTTGTTGAGCATGTTTGTTTGTGAAGTAGTTGGGGTTAGAGAGAAAGTTACTTTGTATGAAATTGTTTGTTTCGTGGTAAGTTTCTTTTCCATTTTTTATATTTATTTACTGATGGGGAGGGCCTTTTCCTTGGTGAGTTTGTCAATGTTGTAGTTAGGCCTACTATTTAGATATTGTGCCCTTTTGGTTCTCTCCATCTTTCAGCTGTTTCTTACGTTTTTGTGGTTTTTGTTGCTGTGTCACAGGAAAATGGGAAAGAAACTTACCACGAAACAAACAATTTCATACAAAGTAACTTTCTCTCTAACCCCAACTACTTCACAAACAAACATGCTCAACAAAGACACCACCACAACAATAACAGGTAGCACACACACAGAAGGAACCAACCATACTTGGAGTGACCAGATTGAAGAAGAACAAAACTCATGAAACAAAACCTAAAACAACTTAGATGGGACATTTACAGCAAAAGGGAAGGAAGTAGAAACAGACAATCCAAGACTCCATAGGATAAACGACTTGGACATTGAAATGGATTTTGAAGATCACGTCTCCTCTCAAGAAGACCAAGATTGGCATACCATTGGACAACAAAGGAAGAACGAAACAAGACAGGGCACAAGATCAAGACCTCAATCACCTTTCGATGAAATACGAGATATGTTAGAGAAAGAATCAAACTTGGAATCAGAGCAGACCTACTACCAGGAGACAGCAATGAAAAGAAAATCACCTTTTTTACCAAAACACAACTCCCTTGAAGGATTCCTCACAATCCAAAATGAAAGAATAGAAGAAACTGATCATATCATCACCATCTTCGGTGATCATCAATCTGCAACCGCAGCAGCAACATCTCCCTGACAGAATCGGGTAACTCTACACTCACACTACTCCCCAAAATCATTAGTAAACTCAATAAGGAAAAAAGAATCAGAGTCTGGGATATCCCCCTGAATATGAGATTCATAGATGTACAACAAACATTTGCCAAATTTGGGCAGATCACCAATATCAGAATGACAACTCAACAAATGTGGCAGTCAGCCACAATCACTTTTACCAATAAAGAAGACAAGCTCAAAATACTCGAGTTCTGGAGTACCCTGATTAAATCAGACTCACCAAGGATCTTCGACGCAATGTGGGACTAAATACAAATGAAAGAAAGATAATGTTTCTTCCTAAAATTAACCAAACTCCCACCAGGAACTCATGCATTTGACCTCAAACAAATATGTCAACAACTGCAAGTGAAAACATGCTACATATCTCGATTGATGTCATACAGGCCCAGAAAGTACACAGTCCTCAGCTTTGAAAATGAACAACTATTTCAACAAGCATTGCAAGAAACTTTTAACCTAGGGAAGACCACTCTAATTGACAAACCTATTGATACAAAATTATGTACCATCTGTGTCAGCCCAAAACACCTTGTAGCCAATTGTACAATCAAGGAGTGACAAAAACAATAGAATGAATACAATCAAGAACAGGTCCACAAATTTCGAAAACTCTACAATCATTTCAGACTAGCTAAATCTACCTATATTCACAAACTCACACACACATCATCTGAAAACAAACCAACTAGACCAGACTCATATGTCTTAGTAGTCAAAAGACCAACCCACACTATCAGAAATCAGCAAAGTAACCCTGACTCAATGGATAACATTTTCACAATGCTAACTTCAATTCGGGATGAACTTATAACAATCAAAGAGTCACTCAATGACCTCGATGAATACATCGATAATCTTGAATGATACTGCTATGCCGATGCTGAATATACACAGGAAAGCAATACAGCAGACATTCCCATTGATAAATCAATCCCCGAACAGACAAACATTCAGGATATTTAACAACAGCAGCAGCAACTCTATCGATCCATTGGCAATATGGATAGAACAATGAATGCACTAGTATCAACTATCACAAATATCCTTCCTAGCAACATGAGTTAACCACAATTTACTCCTCAATAATATGGGTAACTCAAACAGTAACAAACAATAAACAAGGGAATAATGATAATAACTGCCTAACAACAATAGAACCAGATAACGAAACAACTCATAACAAAAATTAAATTAGCAACAATCACAATCATATCAATACATTAGAGGAAGCTAGTAGCAATCCAATGATAATACCAACAACAAGAAAAACACATCATAGCACTATAGAAACGACATTACCAATCATAGAAACAAATAACCCGAACACCCACTACCACCACACAACAGAAATATTATATCAAGACACTATAACGGATACATCCAGAACCCTATCAAAAAATCTTTCTGGACTATTGCAACATTTAATTGCCGGGGCCTAAATGATACACTCAAGAGAGAGACATGGTTTACCATATGGCAAATCAACAATTGGGACATAATTATATTAACAGAAACAAACAGAACAAGGATAAGCACAAAACACTGGAAAACTGAAAACTATCCAACATGGTAGGAAGGAGAAAACAACATCGGTGCCAGGGTAGGAGTTGTAATCAAAAAACCCTTTTTGACCGAGCAATCAAAATACAGAGACACTTAGATAGAGTCATATATAATGATGGGTCCCTAAAGTATTTAGCATATAAAATTTTGCAGATCACTTATGTCCTTTTTTGAGGGACAAAATTCATAACTCTTCACTTCAATAGGGACAAAAATCAGGAAATGCTATAAATCAATGATTTGGATAATGGAGAACAATTGTAGATAGTTTTTTTATAGTTATTAATTTAAAAATTTTAATGTTTTCTAGTGAGGGACATTTGACTTATGTCCCTGCCTCCCTCTTTAGGGACCTATCTTTAGTCATATGTATAGATCTTGCACTACCCAACAAACTATACTATAGAATAATTGGAGTTTACACATCAGCTAGAGCTGAAAAACTCAGAACAGCAATATAGAATCAAATAATCAAATGAATCAAACAACGAAACAACATGAACTGGCATATCTTTATCGGAGGAGATTTCAATATAAGTCCCTCAGACAGAATAGACAAAGCTTTCAATAATAGAAGAATATACAAGAACAAAACAAACAGCTTTTGTGAACTACTCCACAATCTCAGCATGATTGATACATACCGATATCACAATTCACAGAAAAAAGAATACACCTGGCACTCCACAACCTCCTCCAGTAGAATCGACATGATCTGGACAAATACACGTCCCATATGGTACATGATAGTTGCATTCATAATAGAAGATACGAACATCACAACTGACCACAACCAACAGATAACATATATAGAAAGCTGGCAATTATAAACAAATGACAAGCGAAACAAACAACCTCATGCAAATACTCATTTCTAGTGTGAGAAGACCACAGACAAATAATGGAATGCTTTTGCCACCAAACTCGACACACAAACTCCAACACTTCATAACCTTCTCAAGATAGAACCGACAGACATCGACAGAACTTGGAACCACCTCAGACAAGTCATTCTCAATATTGCAAATAAACACATCCAAAAATATAGGGAGAGGCAAAGAAGTAAACCCAAATACTCGAAGCTAACCAAATCCTTACTTCTCATTTAGCTGCTACAATACAAAAAGCAAATCTACCTTTACAACAAACAGGATAATACAGTCGATCTCGAACAACTTACTAGCCTACATGCAGCTATCAATGAACAAGTACCAATTCATACCTTTCCATCCAATAAAGATACCAAAACTATAAATGAGAAAATTAACAAACTAATTGCCCTGGAAAAGATCATCAACAAACAGAACATATACAAAATCACTAAAGCAAATATAGATCAAGCCCTCAGAAATCATAATAACTGGTTCGACATGGACAAGAAAAAACTCATCAGATTCTTTTAGACAATCCAAAGAGAAGCATCCTCACAATTAAACTTATCAAAGAGGAAAGAGACACAAAGACTCTGATATACAAACCTCACAAAATTAAAGAACCAGTCCAATCACACTTTAAAAACTAGACAAAAAAGAAATATATTTTTGAACTGAAAGGTACACACTGGCAGAAGGCATATCAACTCATTACTACCATCAAATAAGAATGGTACAAACCTGCACTCACCCTATTTATTACTGAAGAAGTACAACAAGTAATTAAAAATGTCAGTAACAAATCAGCATCCGGACCATTACAAATTTCTTATCTCGTATACAAACACCTGTCTAAAGAAATCTTTGAGGTCATAACTATGCTTTTCAACAATATCCTTATATATGAGAAACTACCAACTGAATAGAAAGAAGATACAATATATCCGATATCCAAACCAAAATATTGGCAGCACAATATTAACATTACTCGACCTATCACACTCCTTGAATCTATCAAAAAAAATTTCACCAAACTCATAAATAATAGACTAGCCAAAATAATGATCGGACATTCCATCTTATCAGAAAACAATTGGGCAGCACTCCCCAAAAGCAGCACATGCGAACCTATCATTATTATAAATCAAGTATTAGAAGATGCACAGGAAACAAACAAACAATGCCTTATGCTCTTTCAAGACATAAGCAAGGTATATAACACTATCAACATACAAAGATTGACTACCTCACTTCAATGAATAAAAATACCAAACAAATTAATCAACATAATTAACAACTGTTTCACAAATAGGTCAACAAGATAATCACATATTTCGGACTTACTAATCCATACCAAGTCGAAGAAGGAATCAATCAGGGGGACACAATCTCACCCCTCTTCTGGCGCATATACTACGATCCATTAATAAGCACAATCAGCTCAATGAAAGGCTACTAACTTAATAGCCACAGACCAAATCTTGACAACAGCAGTCCGACAAACCTTGACGTTACAGTAACAGCATATATGGATAAAACCACATTTATTGCTCAAAATAGTGAGCAACTTGAAGATATTATGGAAGTCAGTGCCTCCTTTTATCACCTCAATGGCATCACAGTCAACCCTCTCAAATCTGAACTGTTAATACTGAATGGCTCACAGAAAAGTATCACTTTTCAACAACACGAAGTAATACCAACCACCAAAACGCAGGCAATAGGAGTCCTAGGTGTATGGCATGAAAGGAATAAAGGAAAACAATATTAATATAATCTCATTAAAAGGAAAGTTACCACAATCCGCAACTCGATAGCCAGAAAACAAATAACAGACAAGATGCACCCTTATATTACAAACCATGTTCTCTTTCCTACAATAGAATACCTTCAACAGACCTGATATTAACGAAAAATGAAATACAATGGATCGACCACCGTATTTGCAGTTGCCTCAAACATTGTATTAAACTCTCAAAAACTGCCCCACTTCACTAGCACACTTCAGCAATCAATACAATATTATAGAAATTGAAACACTACAATGACAGAAGCACTGCAGTGACTTTTAAGAGTTATACTAAACAACCTGACAGAACAAATAATTAGACTCAGAACACAGCAACTGCAGTGGATGGCATGGCAAAAGAAGACATTATCAAAAAGTGCCCAAAGCTCCTTCCATAAAAAACAAATTTCATACATAACATACTTCATAACATACAGGCCCAAAATATCATATTACATTTCCAAACAATAACTAAAAATAATAATGATAGCCTCACCTATATCGAAGACATTATGGCTAATGAATGGTACAATACCAATAGAAAAGGATTAAGAGCACACAATATAATATGGGTCGAACAACTCCTCAATACCTATCGTACGAAGGCCTTAAATTGGCATCAAATAGGAGTGCTCCACAATAAAACAAATAAGCGAAAACAATATTCTTTTTTTACAACACTCAAAGCTATAACACAAATCTACATTAATAACCATGTAAATTTTAATCAACTTAACCCCGAAATACAAACTAAACTTAACACAGAATCAGAACAAGAGCAACAAAGAAATCCCAATAAGTCATGGTATATTCTTCAGTGACACCACGACTTCACTATCGGAAAACAAGTGAGTCGAGATAAAGACTATATCAAACTACGGCACTACCTCACCACAGACACCTCACCATTAGCAAAATGTCCCGGATGCAAACTAAATCAACACATAGATAAAAGAAGTCACATGCGCTATTTCACAGCCCCAACAAAATTGCTATACAAAGCCCCAGTAATTAAAACATCCAAAACAAATGTAGGAATGTCAGAAAAGCCACAATTCAGGATTCAGCTCTCTCCTAGTAGCACTTAATGCTGGCTCAATGAACCCAATTAGATCATGGAAGCCATTGAGATAGACGCAACTCCAACCTTTATAAAAAACTTATTACAGCTAATAGATATTCCAGCCCCCACTATACAATAACTTATAAACATTAACAAAAACATCAACACTAATGAGACAATCAAGATAATGATAAACGGAGCCTTCAATCACAATAACCATAATGCCTTAGGAGTAGGCATCATTTTCTCGACCAGCATAACAGAATAGAACAACTTCAAACTCAGAATAACAGGCCAGTGCTCAGCTTTTAGAGCAGAGATCTTAGCTGCAACTATTGCAATCAGTACCCTATCATTTAGACAAAAAGCAACTATACAAACAGACTCAGCTCAACTCATTACGGAGCTTGAAAAAGCATCGCTTGGACAAATCAAAAACATATCAGAAGTCGGACTCATCCACAATCTACACTATTGCATCAAGGTAGCACAAACTTCAATTAGCTGGATCAAAATTACCAAAAAAGAAAACAACAACAATGAATTAAACCAAGCAGAAAAGTTAGCCAAACAAAGCCTAAAGGATAATACCATTAGCGACAATCTTTTTCATAAACTTCTGGAACCCAAGTTCATTACTTTCAATTACAATTAAAAGACAAAAATTACTGACACCATCCACAAAACAATAAAACAAATGAGACAAGCCACACTCACACACAAATGGATCTCACTTGATCGAAACTGCAAACTTAATCAACACCAAAAAGCTGATATTGATTGGAAAAAGACACTTTAGCATCTACATTCAACAAAAATTACAAGCAACCACATAGATAACATAGACCATAGCCACAGACAATTCACTATAAAACTATGGAATCTTGAACTCCCAACAATGGACAAACTATATACTCACAAACCTAAGATTTACAGATCATTCGCATGCTTCACTTGCTTAGAAATCGAAGACAACATCTACCCCTTTAGATGCAATCACCACAGAATCCATATCAATGAAATGATGCTCAATACTATTTACTCAGAAACCATGGCACAGACTGAAAAAGGAAGTCCACATTCTTGCAAGAAGGAAATTGAAAACCATCTAGAAACAAACGAACTATGGAACATCTTTATCAGAGGTGGCATCAGTAGGAAAGTTATCCAAACAATCAGTAATTCATTCCATCAGACAAAATAACAGAAGCCACCCATAACATCATCTATAGAATCAGATTTATTATATATAACATATAGATAGACAGATGCATCCGTATCCAAATATGTGAGAAAGCCATGGAAATATTCAAAACTCTAAAGAAAAAGAAGACCAAGTTTAAAAGACCCACTGCTCAGAAAGACACATCCACCACAACAACTGAAAAAAACAATGGAGGAAATCATTAGAGGCACTCTAAACATTCTTGACATCCTTACTAAACACACTGACGGGGCCTAGGCACGTTAGTTTCTCTAATCAGGTATAACAAGCCACAAGGGGTTATAAAATCAAGCTCCTCCACCAATTGATTTTATTGTTTTGCTTAATATTGAAAATAGTTTACATAATCACTCTGTAAATAAATGTAAATGTATCGCAAGTTAAATGTTTTTAAAAAAAAAAAAAAATATATAGAACAAAAAATATAAAAAATAATAATATAGAAAAATATTTAGAAATTTTTTAAAAAGACAAAATAAAGAAATATATAAAGACCTATTCAATAAAAACAATTAAAGAAAAAGAAATAATAAAAAAATAATAAAAAAATTAAAAATAATATGAAATAATTGATTTTAAATTTAGTTAAAACTTAAATATATCCCGTAGATCCATCTTTTTTTCAAAAATTCCCTTTTTAGGCAATTCTTGGAAAAGAAGTCACAAAATCCAACGGTCAAAGAGAAGACACTATGGAGAGGGTGAAAAGATCCCAATACACGAACAGCAGGCCGAACTACAACATCAATAAACTA
>CAJVPT010003092.1:0-16014 GCA_910592055.1 Acaulospora colombiana
GGAAAGTATTAAGACTTTATTAGCAAGGAAGTATAAAAACTTCTTGCGAACATCTTTTTTGTGTGTGATCAGAGAATCAGCAGAAAGAGTTTTAAAAAAACTTGTTATTAATTTATTAATAATTTATTAATAATTAGTTAACTATTCATTAAAACTATTTATTAAAAATTTATTAACTATTCATTAAAAATTTAACAACTATTTATCAAAATTATTCATTAAAGATTTATCTATTATTTAATAAAAATTTATAATACTTGTAAAAAAAAAATCTTTTATATTTATAAATTATTTGATATTATTTATTTTATTTTTTTTTTAATTTTTAAACTGTGACTGATATTAGATGTGGACTTTTTATTGATAATTAAATCTTAATCATGACATCAATCATTTTATATACAGTATATATATGCAGATTAATGATAACCTACTGCAACTTGTTTTAGGCAGACTTGCTTGAAACTCCTCAAGTGAGAGGATACACCTGACTAGAGGCCAGATGGTTGATAACAGTTATCGACAGTGATATTGATATAGTTAGCTAATTCTATTAATAAGGGACTATGCTATTATGTTAACTTATACACTAGTGTCAAATTCTCAAGGGTTGTTCTAACCACTCAAATATCTTGATACTTTTCACTTGAACCTTGGAAGGAATTTTTATCCTCTTTGTTATCACTTGCAGCATTACAGACAAGTCCTGTTTGAAGGTCCTTCATTTAAGCAAGCATCAAATTAGAATATTCCAAGTTAGGATAGTCAGATTCCAAAGTCTGCTAATACAGTTTGGGATAGAGAATATTCAAACAATTGTCATAATCCTAGAAACGGGGTTCCAGAGTTTGCTGATACAGTTTGAGGTTAAAGATATGTTCAGATGATTACTGTAGTTCTAAAAGCAAGGTCTTGGAGTTTGTTTCCTGTTCAGTTCAAGGGGAATAGGTTGGGCATAATTTGTGTAATCAGATTAGAAACCTTTCTTCATATAATCTTTGTAGTAGATCCTTTTCAGTCTAATGATCAACAGGGAGGCCAAAAGTCCCATACTTGTGCAACCTAGTTATTTTTTCTCACATGGCCCATGTGTGGTATTGAACTCTAAACCTTGTGATTGTGACCTGGAAGCACTACCACTGTGCTATAGATTCACAGGTCTATTTGATATTATTTATATAATAATATATAATTAATTAAATTATTATAATATAAATTACATTATAGTAAATATAATAAACATCATATACTGTATATTATGAACTCTTTCCACTGATCCTCTAACCACACACAAAAAAAGACATTCACAAGAAGTTTTTATACTTCTAGGCTAATAAAGTCTTACCACTTTCTTTAAACCAACTTGAAAAAAACTTCAAAAGTCATCCCTATACCCCCTTCCTCTTGTTTTTATTTCTCTTTAAGCAAAAACTTGACTGTAAGTGACCAAAAAGTCAAGCAACACCCTTCTTACCAATAGCAAAAAAGTTTTGAAAGGAAGAAGAACTAATGTACAGTCGTCTCACACTATAGAGAAACAATACAGAGTGTTATTTGTGACAAGAGACCCCTCTCCCATTCTCTTTGTCATTGTTTGCACTCTAATAATGCTCATTTCAAGATTTTTTTTGGGAAATTTTGCCTATATCAGTTTGACCCTGAATTTTGAGTAGTACAAAGTTTCTCACATCGTGATTAGACATAAAATTTTACATTAGTAAAAGATGTAAACAAGCTTCTATTAGTTACCTCATATGTCTGAATGCATTTCCTCAGTACCCATAAGAACCTGAGGTCTACTATAAGTCATTTATCTGTGGTACGGGTGGATACAGGACATGAATACCTATGACATCATCAGCTACACAGAAAGAATAGTATTGGATTAGAACACACCAGATAGAAAACAACTGCTTTCCACTTCTCCTCTCCTATTCCAGTGAACCAAAATCAGAAGAAAATAATCTTATGAAATAGGATCCTTTTAGGAAAGTTTTGGATACCTATTACCTCTTCTTTGGAAACATATCTGTACACTGTTAAACAACAAAGTACCTCTTCATGTATAGTACTAGTCAACCCTTTTTTTATAAAATTTTTGGTTAAGCGCTAGTGGAGGTTAAGGCTTCACATGGGAGATCCCCAACATCGGTGGTGATGGGTACCTCAGGTGAATCCTTGGCATATTAGCTTCCTCTTTTGGGAAAGCAATAACCGCCTGATGGATCAAGGCCTATTCAGTGGTTCTAGGAAGTGCCTACATATAGAATAAAAAAGTAATATAGTCTGTACATCATTCTTTTTATTTTTTTTTGCATTTTGTTGTTGTAAGTAGTTATCTAAACTAGACGGTCATGTAATTATCTTATCCTAGTTGGGTGAAATGTAAATAGTTAGTCCTTTGTACTATTCGTTAATGTGTAAATCCTTAGACAATACGGGTAATTATTCATCCCGGTTGTTTCTAGATTATTTACTTATCTTAATAAAATACACAGCATATGGGCACAAAGATGAGCTGGCGTCTTAAAAAAAATAAATAATAATAATAATATAAATTACATATTATATATTATATTATAGTTTATATTGTAGACCTACAGATCTATAGTGCACTGGTTAGCACTCCGTAGGTTATATCACAAGAACCAAGATCAAATCCTTCAGGAGGCAACCTCTGAAAAAGCAAGTAGTTATTGGCATTCATTGATGTAACTATATAATAACTGATGTTTTCAAATATAGCTTGTCTCATGAAGCAAAATGTTTCAAGTCAGTTCTATACTGGATTGTGATGAGGCCAAATATCTGAAATCAAGTAAGATTATCCCTTGACACGGTTGCATTACCAAATAAGGTAATAAGAAAAGTAGATATTGAACTGGTAGCATATCATTAAAGAAAGAAATGGTAAATCAATCAAGAAAATCTGATTCCTCTGCCTTGCAGGTTTGAGACATCCATTCAAGAATTCAAGTATGTAGCTGTGCTGTCTTTTACAAACTTTACTATTGGGAGGCCTTGATGAGAGGAGAAATCTGTGGATTACTCCAAAGGATTTAGAAATAATTGAGAAGTTCAGGATAAAGAAAATTCGATGGTCTGATAACCAGACTACTCTTATTATAATTAAAATTGTTCTGGAAAAAATTAAGAAGGAATAGCATATCTTTCTGAATAGATAGTAGTTATATATAGAGGTAGAATAGCTATAATTATTCATATAGATAGGTTTACTTCATATACAGTATGTATAATTTCTTATTGACTATATATAAAGCCATATATGTACAGCTTGGGCATTTATACAAGCATATATATTAATAAAAGATGTAGGAAAGACACAAATACAATCACGATAAGACACTATATCGAGAACAGCTCCTCCCCTTACTTAAAGACATATCTAGGATATAACAATAATATAGGTGTGGGTGAGAACATCTGTATAATAAATCTCCCAAGCAAGAACATATTAGCAGTTACTAGGAGTAGTAAACAAGTTATATTAGATGAAAGAATATGCAAGGTAATCAAGCTTCTTTCATCCCCAGACAGTATCAAAATAAGGTTCTTTTATCACCGGAATAATTTCACTATCAAACTAAGAGATATCTATATCTTGGATCCCACACATGTAAATGAGTATAATTGATAGATCAAGAATAACATCAGTAGAGAAAGGATCAGATACCTGTAACGTAAAACAGAGGGGTGGTAGAAAGTTAGAATAATAATAAATATGAGTTGCTATAGAAGCTTCCATACTATCGCATTTCACATAACCAACTTTTTGATAAAGGATGTGACAGAAAAAACAATCTTCAAAATCCTCAAGAAGACAATACCAAATAAAGCAGAGCTAAATGCAGTTATATTTGTGCTGGTATCACTCCCAACAAGAACAGAGGTAACAATCTATATAGATAGTCAGATGATTGCAACAGCTCTAAAAGCTAAAAAGAACAAAAGCAAGATAGCATAGCTGATAGAATATACAAAGGACCTCATCTGCACCAAGAGCCTGAAACTCCACATCGAAAAAATTAGAAGAAATGGAATGTATACACACACCATAGTGGATGCAGAAACCAAAAGGGCAAGACTAAAATGGCAGACAACCAAGTTGGAAGTCACACTATCAATAGAAATGTTCTCAAACTAATGTACAGAGGGTAGATAACTAACTTTAACAATAGAGAAGTAGTCTGAAACTATTTCAGAAATGAGCAAATCATGGAATAGTGTTACCTGAAAAGAAACCAAGACATAGACCTATACTGTACTGCAATATATTGGGAAGTAACAGTTGACTTCCTAAGAGCACAGAAGGTTATGACAGGAGCTACAAGCTTTGATAATCATCAACGAAGAACTTTCAAGTTAAAATTGTGAACTCAAGAAATACCAATCATGGTCAAGCTCAAAGAATAGAGGGGAGACCTTTACAAATCTAGTTACTGTATCAGGTACAAGGTAGCTTTGGAAGATCAAATACATGTATATACATGCAAGGAGAATAGCTTTGACTTTGATAAACACATGGTAGAAACAATAGCACTCTTTCTTCAAAGTAGAGAGAAACGAAGTAGGTTCTGGGTTCAAGAATGGGTTAGAAAGGTTAAAGAATGGATCAGGAAGGTTAAAGAAAAAGAAATCAACATCTGGATACAGATATTGATCAGAAGTTTGATCCCCAGTAACATAGTCAAAATGATCCATTGTTGGGCAAGGATTTTCAAAAAAAAAGCCAAACCAATCCTTGTGGGATGTATCGAAGCAATTCAGGAAATCACAAGAGCAATTTGGAAGTGACAATACAAATCTCTAGTCAAATGGGAAACATCACAGAAAATAATAAGAACCAACAAGAATGCAAAGGGCAAATGAAGTCAAAATGCAATAAGGGGTCCTATTAGAAGACCGAAAGCATCAGTCAATCTTGACTAGAAAAAACAGAGAACTTTTAATTTACTTTTCAATTTGAAAAATAAGGAAAATGGCAGTAACTCAACCTAAACAAGTTAGTTTCCCAAAAGGGAGCAACAGGTTACAGTGATCCACAGGAGATCTGAACCAGGAGGTATCTTTTTCTAAATTCCTAACATACATACTAATATAGTTTATAAAGCTTAGTAAACTTTGAAACAAATATACAATGTAATATTAAAGTAAAAGTTTTAATAAAGACCAACGGAGGCTAAGCCAGCTCAAAAAAAAAAAATTATAGTTTATATTGAATACCAATATAGATTAATTCTTTTCACTGATTCTCTAACTATTGTTATGAGTTACGTGGGCGATGCGATTTACGTGTAATGGTCTAGAATCCAAAAACTCAAAAGTCTGGCATGAAAGATTGAGTGTTGCAAGGTAAGAAACTATAGATAAGGCTTGGGTATTGATAAGAGAACTATGTGTATCTGAAAAGTTTAGCAAAGCTTAGGGTTAGTATAGCCGATTATAAAGTAGATAGCCCATTGTTAGTTAGAAAGTATAAATAGCTTATCGATGTATGTCGAAAAGGCAGAGCTGAATGTGTTAGGAAAACAGTCCTCATTGAGAATAAAGATAAGAGTTAGTGATATACCAAAGAAATAGAACACAATAAAGAGACACTTATCTTCAGCCAAGTCAATCACCACACCTTTGCCTTCCTTAAGTGTTCTTTATAGGAGGCGTTCTCTTTTTTATGTCATTTGTAAATATTCTTGAGAAGTCTGGGTTATGCAAGGTGCTACGGATTAGCGACGAACTCACCGGGATAGCTCACGACAGCACATTGACATCCCCAACGAACAAACTGAGCAACTAATTAGGGAACAATTTCTCAAGGTCAAGGAAGATTTCCCAGAATTAGCTACAGAATTAAGAAAATAACAAGCAAAGCACCTGCATAGATATTAGACCCACTGGAAAGAAGTCTGCAGAGAATACATAATAAAATACAAGACAGCAGCTAAAGTAATAACAAGTTTCAAGCAAAACAGGAAAATGTGATCACACATAGAAAAAAGACAACAATGGCGCAAGACAACAAAAAAATGATGATAAATAGTATCTTGGAAAAACCCAACAGATCAATAGTTATGGACAAACTCATCGTGAAAGAAGGTGAACACATAAAAATAATCATAGATCTAGAAGAGATCAAAAGGAGAGCCTTAGAGCACTTTGCAACATGGATCCATAGTAGAAAAACCATCCCAATAATCAACTTCCCTAGATGGACAAAACAGTATGAACTGAAAGAGTCGATCCTAGACAATTGGTATGATAAACTAATAGAGTGAGTCACCATACAAGAAGTTAAAACAGTTATAAAAGATAGAAGCTCCAAATCAGCTCCAGGTCCTGACAGCATACCATATCTGGAATACAAACACCTTGGACCAAAAGCCTTAAACCGGCTAACAAATCTTTTCAATAGAATCATATCACAAGAAAAGACACCCAGGGAATGGAGCACAGGTCATATATACCCCATACAAAGCCCACAGACTGGAATAACAGGATCAGTATCACCAGACCCATCACATTACTAATCACAGGAAGGAAAATCTTTATGAAGATTATCAATGACCGTCTTACATGAATCTGCAAAGAACACAATATACTCAGTGAGTTAAATTGACAGCACTTCCTGAAAGCAGTACACAAGCTCCCATAACATAATTAATCTTTGCATAAAACAAGCACGCAAAGAGCAGAAGAAACTATGGATTCTAAACCAGGATATGGCAAAAGTATATGACTCAGTCAATACAGAGATGCTAGAAAAGGTGATGAAAAGAATCAAAATATCACAAAAAGCAATAAACATTATATGTGCACTTCTCAGGGGAAAGAGAAAACAAAGTTATCACAATACATGGCCTCAGTCCAAGTTATAAGATACTGGATGGCATTGATCAGGAAGACACAATTTCTCCTTTCTTATTGCATATCTTCTATGACCCTCTTCTGGCAGAAATCGAATCATCAAATATGGGATATAGATACTCAACCAAGTTCAAAGAAAACATCAACAGGCCATATAGGAAAAAGCACCTGAATATCAAAGCCAGTGCTTACATGGATGATATGACTTGATTAGCAGACAACCCAATAGAGATGCAGATGATCCTAAATATAGCTACAGACTTCTATAACATTAACGATATCAACATCAATCTACTGAAATCACAACTAATCATCATCAATGGATAGTCAAAAGACTTCGAACATAGCTTTACCCTTAAAGAAGAAACCATTCAAGGTAGCAAACCAGGTATATCAATAAGAATGCTAGGTATTTAGTTAAACAGTTCAGGGAAGAAAGACTACCAAAAGCAACTCATCACAGAAAAAGTAAAGAAAACATGCAAACTGATAGGATGGAAGGCAACCACAGATAAGCAAATGTGATATATCATAAACCATGTACTCATGCCTAGTATAAAATACCTGCTGAATGACATGGTACTACCAGAAAGCATATGCAACCTCTTGATAAGAAAGATTGCAACAAGATACAAATACAAGTGTGGTCTTGCCCAAACTTTTCCCAACACTCTCCTTTATAATCATGCTGAATATAACATAAATCACATTTGGAATAGACAAATGCAATTACACGCAAGAAACTAGATAGGAAAAATGGAAAATGAGGGGATGCTAGGACAAATCTCCAGGATGGGATTTCAAAACCTACAAAATCTGTTCTAATCAACTGATGCAGTAACAACACATCTTACCCAGCCCTTTCTCAAAGCAGGATAGAATCTAGATCACGATATCATGTGAATACTCAGAAAATACAATTTCCAGTTTCACCTGAATCCCAAATTTACAATTTCTTAGAAAATAAGAAGGATATATGATACAATCAAAGAGATAGTCATAGAGCCCGTGTACAATCAATACAGACACATATTACAGAAACACAACCTAATGTTCATGGGACAAGTAATTAATTCCACAGGAACAAGAATACTACACATGAGAAAACTGGGTACCATAAATAAAATAAGGAAAAGAGGCAGACCAAAATGGTATGAAAACCTTATTGCAAGGCTTACAAGCACAGCCAGAGTACAAGACAGAATGAAGGATACAACACATAATCACCTGACATTCAATCAAGGTAGACCACTAACAAAAACTTACATATACCATCCACACTGGAGGTCACATTTAAACAAGACAAAGTAGTTATAGGCAAGAAAAAATGCAACAATAGTCCTAATACAGTAATTTTCACACATTATACAAGAACAGAAGAACAATCACCATAGAAAAATACAAAGGATGCGATCTTAATGAAGGAAAGAACATATCACCAGGATCATGTACTTTCTCAACCAAAAAATAGCACACAATTCAGATCCCAATAGAGTATTCAAGTATATCAACCAAGGAAAACAAGAACAGGACCACAGCCACACTGCGTTGTAAAATTTTTCCAAAGTCTGCCACCAAAGAACTTAGCAACCTGACAGAAATCATACAAACAGAAAAACCTTTCATGCAACTTAACATTGATAATAACAACTGGGGAGCAATCGACTTTAGCAAGTTCTTTACTCTCAACAAACTGGAACTGAACACCCTGATCATGATCCAAGGACAAATAAGAGACTGCAAGATAGCCACAATTTACACAGATGGATCAGTAACAAACCATGAGAACTGACCATATATGGGCTTCAGCTGGATAATTAAAGATGAAACAGGAACTAAGCACTCCTTTCAAGGACAAACCCAGTTACATGCTTCTTCAACTAGGGCAGAAAAAATGGCAATAACAATGGCAATAATCACCCTCAATAAGAACATGACAGTATATCTATACACTGATAGTCAAATAGCAATAGCAAACCTGACAGAAGTTTTGAATCTTATAAGCCTCAAGCAAAAGAAGAAATCCAACCAGACACTAATTAACACTTTCAATCATATTAGAAACTGACATAATCTGTACATAACTTTATACAAAGTAAAGATACACTCTGGAATTCCCCTTAATGAAGAAGCAGATAAGTTAGTCAGGATCGATTCTACATCACAACATATGAAACCCAACCAGAAGATCATAAATATAAAGAGACAATACTAGGAGTCACCCCTCATAGAAACAATATGGGACATAACAATAATAAATATTCCAGAAAAGAACCTAGTAAAGCAAGTCAACTAGGCTGTCAGACTGATCAAGTGGAAATTACTCAATAAAACACAGAACAGTTTTACAGGCGAGGATCTCAGAGACACATATTAGAAGCTCACATTTACCACCTTACACCTATCTAAAATGAATGCACATAACATATCAGGTCAAGACTATCACATGTGAAAATTTGGATTTAACCTTTGGTACGAAGAGCTTCTAACCCTGCACAAACTATACAGCCAACTTCCCTCAATCTACAAAGACAACAAATGTCCCAAATATAGGGTAATCGAAGACACAACACATTCTTTCATATGTAGTAACAACACAGAAACATTAAAAAGAAATTTCTATAGGATCTTAATCAAAATGTCTCATTACAAGTCAAGAAGGAACACAAGAAAACTTTCAAGGACACCATATACCGGTGGGTCCAGCTGGACAACCCCAGGAAGCTCAGGCTACTGATTAAAGGGGCAGTTCTAAAAGAAATTCCATGTGTACTCGAAACAATCCTAACAGACTGGAAGGTCAAACTCAAGACCATCACAAACACAATGAAGGAATGGAAGGAACTACTATATGATATATGATATGAGGCAATATAGGAGCAGAAGAAAGCACAAGGCACACAGGGATAGAACAAGTGGATAAAAACCAGAGCAGAGAAATATAAGAAGCAAGCAAACCCAATAGCGACACAACAATTCTTTTTAGACCTAACTAGAATAGTAAATAGCTACATCAATGGCTATATAAAGTATCAAAAAAATATTTTTTCTCTTTTATCTTTCCATATGATAACTAGCATGGTCCCGACATGTTAGTTTCTCTCCCTCAGGGAAAAAGCAACAGGCCATGAGGTAGCAAATAGCTTATTGGGTTTTACTATTACTGAATATATATCCCTGTACTATAGTTTTACCATATTCTATATATGTAATTTGAAGAAAATAATAAAATGAGACTGCGGTAGTCAAAAAAAAAAATATCTATTACAATATGCTTATAAAGTACCTGCATGAAGTCTTAGATGTTGTTTCATCCCACTGAAAATATTTTTTACATAACCTATTATAGTCTGTCTATAGGCTGATCACGTGGAGTCCTGGACAGATCTCAATTAGTAGAAATCTTTTTCTAACTAATGTGCCTAAGCTCCATTAGTACCTAGAATTTTACTGTTTTTTTTTCTTAAAAAACACTTAACTTATCTATTTTATTGATTATATATGATATATTTACATTTATTTATAGAATGATTGTGTAAACTATTTTTAATGTTAAGCAAAACAATAAAACCAATTGATAATGGGCACCCACTGCCATTGGTGGTAGGGCTTGATTTTACAATTTCTTGTGGCTTGTTGTACCTGATTAAAGGGACTAACATGCCTAGGCTCCATCAGTATATTTAATAAGGATGTCGAAGATGTTTAGAGTACTTGCGATGATTTCTTCCATTGTTTTTCTTTGTATTATTGTGGTGGATGTGTCTTTCTGAGCAGTGAGCCTTTTGGACTTGTGCTTCTTTTTCTTCAGAGTTTTGGATATTTCCATAGCTTTCTCCCATATTTGAATATGGATACATCTGTCTGTCCATATATTGTAAGTGATGAATCTGATTCTGTAAATAATGTTACAGGTGGCTTCTACTATTTTATTGGATGGGATGAATTGACCGATTGTTTGGATAACTTTTCTGCTAATACCTTCTCTGATAAAGATGTTCCATAGCTCATTTGTTTCTAAGTCATTTTCAATTTCCTTTTTGCAGGAGTGTGGGCTTCCTTTTTCAGTCCATATGGTAGTTTCTGAGTATATAGTATTGAGTATTATTTTATTGATATGGATTCCATGGTGCTTATATCTGAAGGGGTGGATGTTTTCTTCGATTTCTGAGCAAGTGAAGCATATGGGTGATCTATAAATCTCAGGTTTGCGAATATGTAATTTGTCCATTGTTGGAAGTTCTAGATTCCAAAGTTTATTGATGAATTGTCAGTGACTGTGATCTATGTTATTTGTATAGTTGCTTGTGATTTTTGTAGGATGCAAATGTTGAAGTGTCTTTTTCTAGTCAATATCAGCTTTTTGATATTGGTTAAGTTTGCAGTTTCGATCAAATAAGATCTATTTGTATATAAGTATGGCTTGTCTTATTCATTTTATCATTTTGCAAATGGTGTCAGTAATTTCTAACTTTTGATTATTCAAAGTAATGACCTTGGGTTCCATAAGTTTTTGTGTTAAGGTGCTGCTGATGATATTATCCTTTAGACTTTGTTTGACTAGCTTGTCTGCTTGTTTTAATTCATTATTGTTGTTTTCTTTTTTGTTGATTTTTATCTAGCTAATTAAGGTTTGTGCTACCTTGATACAATAGTGTAAGTTGTGGATGAGTCTGACTTCTGATATGTTTTTAATTTGTTCAAGTGATACTTTTTTGAGCTCTGTAATTAATTTAGCTGAATCTGTTTATATAAGTGCTTTTTGTCTAAAAGGTAGAGTACTAATTGCGATAGTTGCAGCTAAGAACTCTGCTCTAAAGGTTGAGCATTGTCCTGTGATTCGGAGTTTAAAGTTGCCATGTTGTGTCATGCTGGTTGAGAAGATGATGCCTACCCCTAGGGTAGTATGATCATTGTAGTGGAAAGCTTTATCTATGGTTATCTTGATCATCTCGGTGATATTGATGTTTTTGTTGATATTGATAAGTTATTGTATTGTGAGGGCTGGAATATCTATTAGCTTAATAAATTTTTTATGGAAGTTGGGGTTGTGTCGATCTCAACTGCCTCCATAGTTTGATTAGGTTCATTGAGTCAGTGTTGAGTACTACTGGGTGAGAGCTGGATTCTGAAGTGTGGCTTTTCTGAAGTTCCTGCATTTATTTTAGATATTTTGATTACTGGGACTTTGTACAGCGATTTCATTGGAGCTGTGAAGTAGCACATGCAACTTCTTTTGTCTATATGTTGATTCAGTTCGCATCCTGGACATTTTGCCAGTAGTGAGGTGTCTGTGGTGAAGTAGTGTCATAGTTTGGTATGATCTTTGTTTGACTCACTTGTTTTCCAATAATGAAGTTGTGATATCACTGAAGAATGTATTATAACTTGTTGGGATTTTTTTGTTGTTCTTGTTCCAGTTCTATATTGCATTTAGTTTGTGTTTTAGAATTGAGTTGATTGAAATTTGCATAGTTGTTAATGTAGATTTGTGTTGTGACTTTGAGTATTGTGAAGAAAGAGGGTTGTTTTCACTTATTTGTTTTATTGTGAAGTGCTCCTACTTGATGCCAGTTTAAGGCCTTTGTGCGATAGATGTTGAGGAGTTGTTTGATCCATATTATATTGTGTACTCTTATTTCCTTTTTGTTGAAATTGTACTATTTATCAGCCATAATATCTTCAATATATGTGAGTCTATCATTGTTATTTCAGATTATTATTTAGCATTGTAATGTGATGTTTTAGGTCTATATGTTATGAAATATATCATGTATAAAGTTGGCTTTTGCTGGGAGGATCTTTGGACATTTTCTGAGGATGTCCTCTTTTTGCCATGCTATTCACTGCAGTTGTTGGGTTCTAAGTTTGATTATTTGTCCTACCAGATTATTACTGTGGTATAGTTCTTAAAAATCACTGCAGTGTTTCTGTTGTTGTCATGTTTCAACTTTCATGATATTGTACTGATTGCTGAGGTGTGCTAATGAAGTTGAAGCAGTTTTTGAAAATTTAATATGATGTTTGAGGCAGCTGCGTATGCGGCGGTCTATCCACTGTGTTTTATCTTTCGTTAGTACCAGATCTGTTAGTATGTATTCTATTGTAGGAAAAAGGATGTGGTTTATAATATAATAGTGTATATTGTCTATAATTTGTTTTCTAGCTATCGAGTTATAAATTGTGTTAACTTTTCTTTTAATGAGATTACGTTGATATTTTTTTTCTTTTTTTTCTTTTATGTCAACACCTAAGACTTTTATTACTTGTGTTTTGATAGTTAGTATTACTTCATATTCTTGGAAAGTAATACTTTCCTGTGGACCATTGAGTATTAAAAGTTCAGATTTAAGGGAGTTGACTGTAATGCTATTGAGGTGATAAAAGGAGGCACTGACTTCCATGATATCTTTGAGTTGCTCTCTATTTTGGACAATGAATATAGTGTTATACATATATGTCATTACAATAACATTAAGGTTTGTGGAGCTACTGTTGTTAAGGTTTGGTCTGTAACTATTAAGCTGGTAACCTTTTATTGAGCTGATTGTGCTTATTAGGGGGTCATAATATATGTGCCAAAGAAGGGATGAGATTATATTACCCTGATCAATTTCTTCTTTGACTTGGTATGAATTGGTAAGCCCAAAATATGTAATTACCTTGTTAGACCTGTTTGTAAAGCAATTGTTGATTATATTGATTAATTTGTTTAGCATTTTTATTCATTGAAATGAGTTGGTCAGTCTTTGTATATTAACGGTGTTGTATCCCTTGCTCGTGTCTTGAAAAAGTATAAGACATTGTTTGTTTGTTTTCTGTGCATCTTTTAATACTTGTTTTATAATAGTAATAGGTTCACGTGTGCTGCTTTTGGGAAGTGCTGCCCAGTTATTTTCTGATAGAATTGGATGTTTGATCACTATTTTGACTAGTCTATTATTGATAAGTTTGATGAAAAATTTTTTGATAGATTTGAGAAGTGTGATGAGTCAGGTAATGTTGATATCATGTTGCCAATCCTTTGGTTTAGGTATCGATATATTATACCTTCTTTCCATTCAGTAATCTCTTATGTGTGAAGATATTATTAAAGAGTATAGTTATAACCTCTAGGATTTCTTTGTTCAGGTGTTTGTATGCAAGATAAGGAATTTGTGATAGTCCAGGGGCTGATTTATTACTAGAATTTTTAATTACTTGTTGTACTTCTTCAGTAGTGAATGGAGTAAGTACAGGCTTGTACCATTCTTCTTTGATAGTGACAATGGATTGATATATGTTTTACCAGTGTGTATCTTCCAGTTCGAAAATATGTTTCTTTTTTGTCTAATCATTAAAATGTGATCGAACTGTTTCTTTGATTTCATGAGGTTTGTATATCAGAATCTTTGTATCTCCTTCCTCTTTGATAAGTTTGGTTGTGATGATGCTTCTCTTAAGATTGTCTAGAAGTATTCTGATGAGTTTTTTCTTGTTCATGTCAAACCAGTTATTACAATTTCTAAGGGCTTGATCTATATTTGCTTTGGTGGTATTATGTATGTTCTGTTTGTTGATAGTTTTTTTCAGGACGCATAGTTTGTTGATTTTCTTATTTATGACTTTGATGTCTTTATTGGATAGGAAAGTGTGAATTGGCACTTGTTTGCAGATGGCTGCATGTAGATTGGCAAGTTGTTTGATATTGACTTTACCATCCTATTTATTGTAAAGGTGGATCTGCTTTTTGTATTGTAGTAGCTGAATGAGGAGTAGAGGTTTAGTTAGCTTCAAGTATTTGGGTCTACTTCTTTGTTTCTCCCTGTATTTTTGGATGTATCTATTTGTAACATTGAGGATAGCTTGTCTAAGTTAGTTCCAACTTCTGTCAATGTTTGTTGATTCTGTCTTGAGGAGGTTATAGAGTGTTGGCATTTGCATATCGAGTCTGGCAGCAAAGGCATTCTATTGTTTGTCTATAGTCTTTTCCCACTGGAAACGGGTGTTTGTGTGAGGCAGTCTGTTTCATTTATCATTCGTTTCTAGTTGTCAACTTTTTATATATGTTATCTGTAGGTTATAATCAGTTGTGATATTTGTATCTTCCATTATGAATGCATCTATTATATACTATATGAGGTGTATATTTGTCCAGATCATATTGATTCTACTAGAGGAGGTTGTGGAATGCCAGGTGTATTCTTTTTTCTGTGGATTGTGGTATCAGTATGTATCGATCATGCCAAGATTGTGGAGTTGTTTGTAGAAGCTGTTTGTTTTATCTTTGTATATTTTTCTGCTGTTGGAGGCTTTATCCATTCTGTTCGAAGGACTTACATTGAAATCTTCTTCAATAATAATATGCCAGTTCATGTTGTTCCATTGTTTGATCCATTTAATTATTTAATTTTGTATTGCTGTTCTGAGTTTTCTGACTTTAGCTAGTGAGTAGATCCCAATAATTCTATGGTATAGTTTGTTTGGAAGTACAATATCTATATATATGGCTCTATCTAAGTATCTTTGTATTTCAATTACTCAGTCAGAAAGGAGTTTTTTAATTGCAACTCCTATTCCAGTGCTGATATAGTTTTCTCCTTCCCACCATATTGAGTAATTTTCCATTTTCCAGTGTTTTGTGTTTATACTTGTTTCATTTATTTCTGTTGATATAATTATGTTCCAATTGTTGATTTGCTATATGGTAAACTATGTCTCTCTCTTGAGTGTATCATTTAGGCCCTAGCAGTTGAGTGTTGCAATGGTTCAGAAGGATTTTTTGATAGAGGTTCTGGATGCATCCATTTTAGTGTCTCAGTATAATTGTCGTGGGCTATCCCGGCGAATCCGTCGCTAATTCGTAGCACCTTGTGTAACCTAGACTTCTCAAGAATACTCACAAATGACACAAAAAAGAGAATGCCTCCTATAAAGAACACTTAAGGAAGGCAGAGGCATGGTGATTAACTTGGTCGAAGGTAAGTGTCTCTTTATTGCGTTCTGTTTCTTTGGTATATCACTAACTCTTATCTCTATTCTCAATAAGAGCTGTTTTTCCTAACACATTCAGCTTTGCCTTTTCAGCATACATTGGTAAGCTATTTATACTTTTCTAACTAACAATGGGCTATCTACTTTATAATTGGCTAT
>CAJVPT010003093.1:0-16014 GCA_910592055.1 Acaulospora colombiana
GATTTAAAAATTGTCAAAGTTGAAATTTATAATAAAAATATAGTAAGTGGACTCAAACTTTTGAAAGCAACTGTAAAACTCGAAATAATTTACAATAATAATTTATCAGTAACTTAAGAATTTTTAATATAATAGATATACTTTTAGATTATTATCTATAAGTTATCTATTCAATTCTACTAGAAAATAATAATTGTAATATAGGTTATATTATACAAAGTTATATTTTTTGAAATGTTTATTGACTTTGATAAAGTAATATACAAATCAATGTAGAGATTACAAAGGTTGTTTTGTGGATCTATATATTATTTATGTCCTAAACTCTCTAAAACCTGATTTTTAACAGATTTATTGGGTGGCTTGTTGTCCAGAGATATCTGGTTAAATTAAATTTTTATTACTACTACTATCTAAAAAAAACTAGACACCCCTTATTGAATCTTCAATCCTTTCGGATCCCTTCTAACTAACATGCTATGGTGAACTTGCTAGTTCTAGAAAAGAAAAAGTACATCTTTCAATTGATCCTGGTGATTATAGCCTGTCACTAATACCAAGTATATTCAGAAAAAGTATGTGAGTTCAGTATTATTTTTGTGTTATGCAAGGGTAAAAAAATTCTTTGGATCAGAATAGAAAAACACTGGAGTAATTTTGGAATGGAAGAATAATTGTGTTTTCATGAGTAATATGAGTTCTTGAGATTCCATTTCAATAGGAGAGATACTCCTTCCATAGCCATGACACTTTCAGAAAGTAATGAGAGAGAGAAAACCACAGTTCATGTAATGTTTATCCACTCATATCTTTAGAATATGATTTATAATGAATTTAAGGTCCTTATGGAGCTTAGGAATACATTTATATTACGTGTCACATGTATTCTTATTTATATTTCTGCTAACCATGGAGCAATCAATTCTAATTTTCAATCAATCAATCGATATAAAATCTGGTGTAACAGAAAATTTAGAGTCAAGCTAGGATAGTCAAAATTTTCTAGAAAAACTAAGAAAAAACTACTATATGCTAAGAGAGAAGCCATTTCTGCCTATGATAGTAATGTCAGTTTTTTAGGCTGATATGGAGTTGTTGACCCACATTTCTTCCTGAACTTTGGGATCTCTATAGGAAAAAGAAGAAGTATATTTTTTCATCTGGTTTCTTTTTTCTAAAAAAGCTTTTTTGTCATTAATTTCTTAGATAGAGAGTTTTTGAAGAGAAAAAGTAAACAAGAAGGGTAAAATATGACTATTATTAAGTAAAGTAGATGTTTTAAAGAAAGTTTTGAAGTTTTATTACTCTTAAAATATAAAGTTTTGGAGAAATGCTTCTTTGGAAGTGGTAGTCAGAGATTTACGGGAAAGAGTTGATGTATACAAAGTTATATGTTTATTAGTCATATATATTTTTCTATACAAATAATTTATAGAATTCTATTATTTAACAATAGTGTAACAAATTAGATCATATAATCTTGGCTAGTTTTGGTATTATGAAAATCTTAAAATTCTACTATTCAAAATATATGAAAATATTAAAATAAGTTAAAAAAGTTTCTAATTGATCCAAGTCTTCAATAAAAATATAAAAATTCATATTTTCTTAAAAAATATTTTTATGAGTAATATAAAAAACTTCAATTATTAGTATCAGGTTGAAAATATAATAAGCTATAATAAAAATTAATGGATAATTTTCTAATTGCAAATAAATAACTACTAGAAAAAATGACCAATAATCAAAGCTAGTAATTAATATTAGTATTATAATAGGAACTACAGAAATTAATATATTTAAAAGAGATCTAAAATTTTATTTAATTAAGAAAAATTTCTATAAACTATATCTGAAAAGTGATTAAAAATAAAACAATAAAAGATTATATATTAATTGTGAAATATACTATTAAACTATCTAGATATTAATACAAGATTACTATGTTTATATATATCAAAAGTACAACTAGACTTTAAAAATTTAATATAAAAAAATCTACTATAATATTCATAAAACTAAATATAAACAGGACTATCTAAGAAACATATATTAAGAAGCTTCTTGAAAAATATAAAAAAAAGGTATTAATAGCTTTTTGAAATACTAGGTGCTCAAATAGAGTAGAGTAACTAACAAAAATAATAATATTTTATAATAAAATTAATATACTTAAAAAAATAATAGATTATAGGAATTGTTTATATAATCAAAAAATATATTACTAAATAATTTAAAGATATATCTATTAGTTAAACTATTAAAAAAATAATTTTTTTTTTTTTTTTATTAGCTGACTCAGCCTCCAGTTGGACTTTATTAAACTTTTACTTTGATATTACATTTGTACTATCTATTTCAAAGTTAACTAAATTTCACAAACTATACTAACATATATGTTAGGATTTTTAGAAAAAGATACCTTCTGGTTTGGATCTCCAGCGGATCTCCGTAGCCTGTTGCCTCCCCTTCAGAGAACTAACTTGCCTAGGCTAAGTTAGTGCTTTTTTCCTTATTTGTTACAGTAAAGAAAAATTTTAGGTTTTCTGTTTTTTCCAATTTAAGTTGGTTATATGTTTTTGTTGTCAGATGCAGCCCTTTGGTGTATTTAGGCTCCATCTGCCCTTCGCTTTCTTATCCACTCTTGTTATCCCCTGGAATGTTTTTCACTTGTTTATGGCTTCGCATCTCTGTTTCCAGGTGGCTCTTATGATTTCCTGGAGTTTGTCGAAGCATTCTACGAAGATTGGTTTGGCTTTCTTCTTGAAAACTCTCGCCCAGTTGCGTATTAGTTTTGCTATATCATGTGGGACTAGGCCTCTGGCTGTTATTTTGATCTATAAGTTGATCATTTCTGTCTTGATCCTTGTGGCCCATTCCTGTACCCAGCACTTGCTTCATTTTTCTCTACTCTGGAAGAAACATACGATTGTATCTAACATGTGATGGTCAAATTCAAAATTATTTTCGTTGCATATATATATGTGCGTTAGGTTTTCCACTGCTGTCTTGCACCTGACACATTGTCTAGATTTGTATAAGTTAGCCCTTCGTTCATAGAGCTTCGACATGGTTGGGAGTTCCTGGCTCCATAATTTTAGCATAAAGGTTCTTTGTTGGTGGTCCTTGGTGCTCATATTTCCTGTCGAAATCTTCTTTGCTTTCAGGAAGTCTACTAATGCTTTCCAATCTATTGCCTCATGGAATTAGTCGATGTCACAATTTCTTTCTAAGTAATACCATTCCATGATTTGTTTATTCCAGAAGTGATTTCGGATTGCTTCCCTGCTGTTGTATTTTGTTGCCTGTCCTCTGTACCAGAGTTCAAGTCCATTTTTGTTGCTGGAGACAATGTCTAACTTGGTCGTTTGCCACTTTAACCTTGTGCGCTTGGCTTCTGAGTTCATCTTGCTATGTATATATGTTCCATTTCTTCTGATCTTTTCCACCTGAAGTTTGAGGTCCTTGAGGCGGATCAAGTCTTTTGTATGTTCTACCAAACGTGCTATTTTGCTTCTATTTTTCGTGGCCGTTAAAGCTATTGTAATCATCTGGCTGTCTGTGTGAATTATCACTTCTGTGTTCCCTGGAAGAACAGCTAGTGCAATCGCAATCGCATTTAGTTCTGCCTCATTTGGTGATACTTTTCGCAGGACTTTGAGTACTGTTATTTCTGTCTCGTTCCCTGTCATGATGTTGATCGCATGAAATGCGAGAGTATGAAAGTTTCTATAACAGCTTGTGTCTGTTGTGATTCTGGTCTTCTTCCAGCTTTCCATGCTTTGTTACAAGCATTTGAGCTTTTTTAGGCTGGTGCTGTCCTTGATCCAGCAGCCCAAACTATCTGTATGCGGGGATGTTGTGATAAAAACATCCTTCAATTCAGTCGTAGGATTGTTCCTACGTTGGATAAGCCTTTCTTTAATGCTGTCTGGGGATGCAAGCAACTTGGTTACCTTGCCTGTTCTTCCATCTTTTGCCACTTGTTTACTGCTCCCAGTAACTGCTATTGTGTCCTTGTTAGGAAAGTTTATTATGCAGGTGTCCTCTTTGATGTTTGTGTTGTTTTCACAACCCTCACATGTTACAAGATGTGGCAAAGGGCTGTTTGTAATGTAATGCCTTGCCATAGTTATGTTTGTATCTTTCTTTTTAATTTTTCCTATCAAAAGTTCTTCCTCTCCCATTTCTTTCAACGTTGATATTCACATGAGTTTGTTCTTCTTCAGATATCTGCTGCTCATCTTATCGGCCCAGATTGTGCAGTGGAAGGGGTTCGTACTGGGATTGAGGTTGGTTAGCCTTATTATATAATCCGGATGTAGAGACTATTAAAAAAATAATAATAATCTATAGATAATAATTTTATTAATAATTAGTAAAAAAGTAAAATATTAAAAACTCTTTTCGCTAATTTTCTTTTCTCTTAAAAATTTCTTTTTTTGATAATTTTTTTGGAAAAAGTAAACCTGGTCAAATATATAAGAAAAAACAATATATCCTTCAAACCAAGCTACCAAGTTCTTATAATATATATATAACAAGCTAACTATAAATACCAAGAAAAGAGTTATACATTGTTTTACAAATTTTTTTTTACTTCTTTTTCTTAAAAATTTTTATGAAAAAGAAAAAAGACCTGTAAACTAATTCACAATTAGAAAGAGGGAGCCAATGTTAACTTTACATAGCTTACAACTAGGTTAGTATAGATTAATACCTTTCTTGGTACTGTAAGAAACCAGAAAGCAACTAAGTTTACTTGATAAATTAAGTTACTTTATTTACTTAAAGGCTTAAAAGAATATCAAAACTCCCTAAGGACAAGGTAGTCTAAATGTATATACAGTATATACACAAACAATATATCTATTCTCCATCTTTTTATACAAACATGATCATGTAAAAATAGACAAGCAAAACAAGTATACATATAAAAGTGACAAACAAAACATCCATATACATGTATAACTTGTGACTTAAACAAGTTGATCAACATTCTATATAAACATAATAACAACTTACAAAATTTGGATAGAATCTTCAATATAAGCAAATAAATATATCAAAACAATACAACAAGATTTTTCCATATTATTTAATCAAAAACATAAATAATAATCTTAGAAAGATTTATTGTGATCTAAAAATAGAATAATTGATAAACATAAATAAGCAATTATATAACTTATCAATAAATTTAAATCAATAGCAAACATAAATAGAGCCCAATGTATATTATAGATAGTCAATAAAAGAGAAGAGAGTATAGTAAATACTTTAATCAATCTCTTAATAAAACATAATGAAATCTCTACTTTATGGACCTTATAACAATTACTAAAACAAAGAAATAACAAATCCAGCAAACCAGTAATCTTATTACTAAAAACATATATTATTCTAGATAATATCATAACTAAGATACTAGGAGTTGATATGATAACCTTCCACAAAAAATAAATCTTAACTTAATATATCACATATCTTTGGCAACAAGGCAAAGGGATTAAAGAAGATCTTTTACAATTCTATATTGAAGATAAGTTCATGAAAATTATTAAGAATCCTAAAAGTCAATATAAATCAGAGCAACAATTAATAGAGATCATTGAACAAATAGATAATAAATCAACAATAGACAACAAAGTAACAATGATGTGTGCATAGGAGATGAAAGAATTGGAATCATAAAAACTCCAAAAAACAGTAAAAAGACAATATATTTGTAAGCATAACTTCTATAATACTAGGAATAGAGACATAGTATTACTAACAAATCCTTACTTCATAAAAAAGAAAGAAACTTATAGATTAGATGCATAACAGTCAATATTTTAGGTGAAATAGAAAATGAAATCAAGGCATACCTAAGCAATACTCTTAAACTTTCACAAGAAGAAAAAAATCTATTGTAAAAAGAGTTTATCAACAGAAATTAGTGACTAGTTTTTTGGGTACAAAGAAAAAAAATGTTATAAAATATATTGAAGAAGTTAATAGAAAGAAAGACAACTTTAATATTCAAAATATAATACTTATGACTACTTATAAGAAGCAAAAGACAGAAAGAAATCTAGATAGAAAAGTTTTTCAAGAATCTAAAATCAAAGAAAACATTACCATTTGACATGTATGTTTAGTAGACGTGAATCAGAAAAATAATAAAAACTTTATAAAAACATATCTAAAAAAATATAGAGAAGTCCAAAACATTCATATCTATGAGATGAATACAAAATTATGAGTAAAAGTCTATATCAAATAGTATAAATATCTTAGTCTAAATCCTGAAGCAATTTGAATGACTTCAATCAGCACAAAAATGTCAAGAGCTATATTATCTAAGTCTGAGCTCAGTGATAATAAAATCAATCAAATATTAATTGAAAGAAATGACAACTCAGCAAGACTTCTAGATACTGATAAAACCTATACTAGTCAAATAGCTAGAGCATTGAACAGTACACAAGTTAAAGCATACCACACATCCAAAGATTCCTATATACTCAAGAAGTATAACTTTACAGTAGTTTGCTTTAAGACAAAGGAAAAAAGAAACAAGATATACAAACAACATATTTTCTTGCAGTGATATTGCCTCTTATGGAGTATCAAACATACATCCAAAATAGAAAGATGGAATCCTAAAGGTGAAAATAGAAATACAAAATTCAGATCCAAAAATATAGAAATAGACAATGAATTAATACCTGACTCATAATCAGATAATAAATTAACAGAGTCTATTTCTACTTTAGCAAGCTATTATAGGTTCAAGAATTTGAAACAGATAAGATGGCAAAACAATAGTAGAATAAGGTATGAAAAAAACTCTAGAAAAGAATATTCTACAACATGAAGCAATAAAGAACCAATTAGAAATCAATGAAACTATAAAAATAGATTTTTTGAAGTTAAAACAAGACCTGAAATGGAACGCATACAAGATTCTTTAATAAATATTCTAGCTAACCTAGAAAGACTACATGCTAAAATAAATATTTCAGAGGGACAAACAGTCTTTAGAAAATTAAGACCTAGCAATAAGGGAGCAAACTACTTCTAAAGATACACCAGTTCTTGATAGCAATCAAGAGGAGCAACAGTCCATTGCTTCCTTATCCAAAATTACAAATATAGACAACAAATGAACTTTAAAAGTAGTAATAGAATAGAAGAGGTGGGAAATATAAACATCACAACATTTCTACATCGAAAAAATTTTTCAACAATAGTAGACATAAACTAATAGAAAAAATCAAAGAAAAGAATGAGATAGACAAAAAAGGTAATCAGAATAGATACACATAATGTTAGAGGAATTACAGATAAAACAAAACAACAAAACCTAGTTGAAGAGATACTAGAACAAAAAATAGATATACTGGAATTATATGAAACAAAATTGACAAAAATTAATGCATAATGGATTTTCAATAATTAGAAAGACTACAAATATTTCTATAGTATCAACAAAAACATACTATTCAGGACAAGAGTCAATCTCTTAATCAGAAAAGATCTAGAAAAAAAGATTATATTAATAGAAAAAGAAAAAGGATATATTATTGTTATCAATATGCTTATGAAAAAAAAGAAGATTTGTATTATACAGATCTATATTCCTTCAAACAAACCAAGATGCAAAATAGTATATAATAAGATAACTAGCCTTATTAAAAAAATATGAATAAGGCTTTCATACAATAGTAATATAAGATTTTAATGTAGCCTACAATTTATCAGAAGAAAGTTCTCCTTAAAAGTGAGCTTCGGATCATTATGACAAGCTAAAATCTTACTATTTAACTTTTTTGATAAATAGAACTTTATAAATATGCAAGCCACATAGGAAGACAAAAATAAAACATCAACAAGAAGAAACCTAACAAATAGTAGTAGAATAGACTATATTTGGATCTCTTATAATCTAACAAGTTATCTATTACTCCAATTTAATAATCAAGATATAAAATATATTACAATCAATGATTACATTATATTTCTAATAATTTTACATGACAAAGATCTTTTCACAAGAAGCAGAACTACAAAACCTCTCATAAGTATACTAAAGAGAATTGATATAAAAGATATATCTTTATTATAATAGTAAGTATTTAGTGAAAGTGTAAATCATAAATTTAAAACATCACTAGAACCATTGTTATAAGAAGAATTCAATTTAGATAAAAGAGAGGATCAAACAAATAAACTGTGGGATACCTTCAAAAAACTGTTATGTAAAGCAACCTTTAATAAGCTAGCAACAAAGAAAACATCCTAATCAAAAGAAAAGTACTATAAGTATAATACTGAATTTATCAGTTATAGAAAAGTCCTACAACTTAAAAAACTTTATAATAAAGCAGAGATATCAAAAGAAATAGATAAGCTATAGGCCCTCAGCTTAGCTATAAAAAAACATAATAATACTTACAATCCAAATCATTAGATTAAGAACTATTGTATCCAATATAACATCTCCAACATATCATGGAAATCTTTGAAAAAAAATATCCAAGATACTATAGAAGGTCTTAAATTTATATATCAAAAATTGAAAGTGGAAAAAACAAGAGATAGTATTAAAACTACTCTGGAACAGAGATGTTATGACTTGAAAAACAATCAGAGACTGATAGTCAACTTTCTAACCAACAAAATTAGAAGTAAAATAGTACTAGATAGGATTAAAATTAAGCTAGAGAATAATGAATATATTACAACTCAAAAAGATGAAATCAAAAAAAAATAAAATGGTATCACTGTGAGGCCTTCAAAAAAAAAAAGCTAGTTATGTCAGTCTATCAAAAGATTGAAAAAAAGAGTATAAACCAAGAGAATATGTCTAAATATCTTAGTACAATGAACTACTTGAGCCAATATTACAAGAAGAATTAGGTAAAACATTAAGAGCACTTCTCAATAACAAAGTTTCAGGAAAATTTCAAATTAGTTATAAAATGCCAAAAAAATTAAACCAAGAAGAAAAAGACTTTTTTAGAAAAATGCTGAATAACTTCTTGAGATAGGAAATCACCTCAAAACATTGGAAACAGAGTCATATATATTCTATAGTGAAATCCAAATCTTGGAGCTGTAAACACTCAAATACTAGACCTATCATTCTATTAGAAGTTACAAGAAAATGTTTTATCAAAATCCTCATCAACAGAATATAAAATATTTGTAAAAACAATAATATTCTCAGAGAACCAAATTATGCAGGACTGCCAGAAGAAAGTATAGCAGAATCAATTCAAATTCTCAACAATATCTATAAAAACACCAGAGAAAACAAAAAGAAACTGTGGATACTTTTTCAAGATACTGCAAAAGCATATGATACAATTAGTCTAGATATATTAATAAAAGCAATAAAAAAAATCAAAGTCTCAAAAGGTTTCATAAAGATTATACTAAGTCTTTTTCAAAATAGAGAATTCCAGATCATATTTGAAAATAATCTTATAGAATCAATAGTAGCCAAAAATGGAATTGATCAAGAAGAAACCATCTTACCTCTACTATAGAGAATTTTTTATAACCCCTTTTTATACAAAATTTAGAATAATACATAAAAAAAATACAAAATATCAGTTATATGGAATCCTGACCTTAAAAAATAAACTATAAGAAGGTTAGAATCAAGATATGCAGCTATAACCTTCATAAATGACACAACATGAATAATAAGATCTAAAGAGGATATGAAAAAAATTCTGAAAATTGCAAGAATTTTTTATATAGCCAATGACTCTCAAATAAATGACAACAAATCAGTCTTAGTCACTATTAACAATTTTAATTGTTATCTATAATAAATAAAGACAGGTACTGAAAAAAAAGTGATTAAAGAGCTCAATAGAACAAAATAGTCTAGATTCTTAGAAATCTAAACAGGTAATCAAAAAACTACAATTGAGCTTAAAGAATGTATACTTAAAAAAGTCAACATAATAACAAGAACCTTAAACATAAAAAGGTGATAGACAAACAAGCTCTCTATATTTTAAATAAAGTATTAATACCTAGAATAGAATTTAAAATCAATATAATATATTGTCCTAGAAAATATACAACACCTTGACAACAGCATACAGAAAACTTTTCAAGAATAAGAGTGGTTTATGCAGATCAATGCCCAACAGTATAATCTATTATCCAAAGATCCATAACTTGAAAAGTATTTGAATGTTATAAAGAGAAAGCCAAGTAACAGGACTTTGCAACAGACTAAATAATTCTAGACCAGCAGAAATTACAACAATATTAGACTTAAACAAGCACAGATAAAAAATTGAGAACTACTAAATTTATTAATTTACAAATCCTTAAGTCATCTAACAAACAAAAGTAACTTCCCACTTCAAGTAATCAAAATTGCTAAAGATATGAAAATAATGTTTCATAGTTGAAAATAACAAGATACCTTTAAATAGAAAAAGGAAAACATTTTGATTGGAAAATATTTTACCTAGGAAGAATATAAAAAAACTATACTATCCCTTAGAAACAATCAACTAATATACCTGAAACAGTTAATCGATCAGGAAATTAAAAAAATAAGAAATTGGTAAATGCTTTAGCTCCTACAAAATACAAGAAAAGGACCCATATTAGAATAGTTTCAAATTATAATCCAAAAATCTTTTAGGAGAACAACTAAAGTAACTTATAAGATATGGGAAAGAAAATTATATGAAATGGAAACCAGAATACTCAAAAATAGATCCTAATTAAGACAAATAAAAAAAATTGTAGATAGTAATGAGAAATAAAAGAAATCAAATAACTTGGAAAAAATTAAAACAAGAAAAAAAGGGAAATATTGTAATAATAGAACATTTTACTAGTTATAGTTCTAACAAGGATCAGAAGACCAATATACAAAAATATCTGGGATATTTGGAAGGTATAATACTAAATGGTAACTGTATCTTAGAAAGAGAAATAAGTGAAATATATATAGTATTATACCTTAACACAAGAAAGTCCATCAGAAGAACATGAAATTTAAAATCCCCAACTCCAAGTCAATACTTGAAAAAAGTATCAAAGAAGTGATTTATAGTAACCTAAGTCCTTTCAAGATTTAAAACAATAGAGTAAATTATATGAACATCAAATTTGAAAAGAATCTATTATCAAAGAATATATTAGAGAAGGAGCATATTAAGATTATCTGATAAATATATTTCAATATAACCTTGAATCTAAAGAAAAACTCATCTTCTATTCTGATAAATCACTTATTAATTATGGAAAAAAAGAGATTGTAATAAAAATAATCTATAATACTATTTGCTAGTTATTTTTAGTCATAATCTTTATTCTATTTCTATTTTTATCTATTAATTTATAATTATTTCTTTGATATTCTTTGATATTCTTATTGATACTTAATTAGCATAGATTACTTTATCTAATATAACATATGATATAATTTACTATAGATCAGGCAACCCAAGAGATCCAAGTTGGTAGATAACTTTATTTTGATTTCTTGAAGATTGAATATCTTCTCTTGATTTTAGAACTAAAGAAATTGTCCTAGTTTTCTTGATTTAATAATAAACCTGGATTCTGAGTAAACCATATTTTCTTGAACTATTGTGTGACACTGTTTAAAGGATTCTTGATGAATCTATTCTTGAAAACTTCTTTAATTATTATAAACCACTTTTTTAATTCTTTCTTCAAAATTGTCCTTTTAAAAACAATTCTACTTGAATATACCAGTTAAATATAAATTTAATCACAATACAAAGATGGAAGCAGCCTGGATTCAAATAGAAAAAGAAGAAAAGGAAAGCAAGTTCCAAATAGAAGTAAACAATTGACTCTTGTTTATAAGAGTCAAATTGATAGCTATCATAACAATATTTCTGGTAATTTCAATTGAAAATATAATAGAAATCTTTATAAATAGTCAAGTATGTATTTTCAAATAAAAATCTTTAGAAAAAGAAGATTTAAAAATGATATATAAAAGATGGCTCAAAGAAAAGAATTGGTTCCTATGGATCTGCATGATAAAGCTAATAAAAAAGAAAAACATAGATCTAAAGCTCACAAAAGTTAAGGTATATTCAAATGACCCTTATAATGAAAAAGCAAATACTTTAGCTAAGGAAACCCTAAAATTTCCACTTATTGAATAGAAAAATCTCACTTTGTATAAAATTATTACTGAAATCAAGTGACAAGAAATAACTCTAAATAATCCAATTAGATAGTTCATTAAGAATATTAATAATAAGACAACAGCTTATCAATAAACACAGCAAAACAGAATTGAGAAAAAATACAGCTATCAGATTTTAGAATACCAGACTTATACATGGGATTTAATATAGGAAAAATTAAAGATGAACATATGTAGAATATATCTTTTAAATAATCTCAACAAAGAAGCTTTCTTATTAAACTGATTAATGATGAGCTACCTACCTTAAGTAAGTTAGCTGTAAGAAAACTGGATCTATACAGGCAAATAAAATATATTGCATATAGTCAACAAGCTGAAACCATAGAACACTTGTTAAAATATTTAATCTATAAGAACCAGCTATAAGAGACATGAAATAAAAGAGTAGATACAATCATTAGAAACTTTAAAGAGAGATAAAGAGAGTGGCTAAAGAAAAAAATTCCAGGCTGATCATCAATGACTATAAAGAAATAGGAGAGTTTGACAAGTGAATCACTAAAGTATAGACTTCTGAAACTAGTCAGAATATATTAAATTTCTGTACTGGCCTTATAAGAATTAACCTTATCCTGGAAATGGCAGATCTAAAATACCAAGGTAAACAAATGTATAGGAAGAATAGTAAGAAAGTGAATAATAAAAATATAAAAAAGAGTTTACAATCAAGTCTGAAAATAAGTCTGAAACAAGAAATTCAAAAAGGTAATCGAATAGAAATAAATAAAAGGAATTAATAAAGAAAACAAGACAAAAAGATTTTTTTGTCTATTAGATTAGAAAACAATAATCCCAAAGAAAAGAAATCCATTACTTGAAGATGAAAGCCTCTGAGAAATTTTAATAAGAAGAGTAGAGTATAGAATGAAATGGTTGGGTTTTAAGTTTTGCCAGAATTTTGTAGAATAATCTGCAGTAGTAACTTGCAAGCAATAAAGTTAACAATTAAAAGAATATTTACTTAAACTATTAATGGAGCAATAAATCACCTCCAAAGTTCACTTAGAGTTTTAATAATTTTTAAAATAAAGATAAATAAATTAAGTAGAAACTTAGCTTTAACAATATATTTTTAATATAAAATATACATATGTTTAATAAAGTATACATACCTAACCTAATAGAGAGTATTAAAAAAAATAAAAAATAAAAAAGTAAAATATTATTTTTTAAGTTGTATTTAGAATATTAATTTTTTTTAATAGCAAAATATTAGTATATAAAAATAATAATAAATTATTAATATTTAATATATATAATAAAAATATATCATATTAACTTAACTATATGTTAAAAAAAAATAAAAAATAAAAATAAATATATTACCATTTATTTAATATTATAATTGAATTTAATAAAAAAAAATAGTTATTGTTTCTTCCCTCTTATAGTTGCCCAAAATTTTTTTGGTTTTCTGTCTACCTCAGTTTGACCCTGAATTTTAGGTGACACAATCTATTGCAAAATATGATTGGTGGACATGAAACACATTAATAGCTAAATATAAACAAGTATCTACTGATCACCTCACATGTTCTGATGAAATAATTGGTAATAGAAAGAGTTGATTGGTACCCCATATCTGTTTCACTCCTCCAATTGAATTAACCTACAAATCAAGTACCATGAGGTCAATAAGATACGAGCAACAAGTCCCCAGGTAATGAAAAAGCTATTATTTGTTCAAGCTGAGGTCTTTCTCTCCTATCATCCTGATCAGGCAAAGTTCAAGATCAAGGTCTCCCTTTTATCCCGGTCAGGCAATAAGATCGAATAGTCTCTAGTCCATGCTAAGCTTCAACCCTTTGGTTACAGTTGAGAATATATTTTCCCAGAAGTTGTTAAAGGATATCACAATCGACGAGAATCTCTATCACTCTTGAGAACCTTTCACTATTACAAGGCAAAAGAATTATTGGAGAATCTGGTCTTTTGGATAATGGAAGATGTACACCAGTAAAATTTCTTTAATTAGGCATGGCTGCTGAAAGGTATCATATTGAAATAACATGACCTAGTCCTTACTAGATCACATAAGAACCTTAAGTCTATCATAAGTCGTCTCTCTATCACAGGTGGATAAAAAATCACTGCCTAAAGAAGGTTGAGACCAAGTATGTCCTGGAAGTAAAGGCTCTCGCTAGGTGATAAGTCTTCTCAGATAGTATACAAGAAGGAAATTAAGACCAAAAATGGATAAATTCCTCAGACAGGCAGAAAAAGAAAGGATATTCCAATAGGGCATTTCTTATTGAGAAAAGGTCTTGAGAAACAGGTCTTTGAAGAAAACTGAAAATATTTTTTCAATTTTTACTCTTTTATTCTCTTGTGATCTGCTTAAATATTTTTAGATATTCACTTTCCTTTTTTCAACCCATCCTTTTGTAGTTTCCTGTATTTCCGCAGCTTGGTCAGACATATGACAGTGACAACCTGCTGGCAATGATGCAATAGACTAGGAGAGTCTTTATCCAAAGATACTGTGGAGTGAAATATTGTTTCCAAGGCTGAACTTAAAAACTTTTATGCTTATGACAAGTTAGTTAGATTAGAATAATAGTTTAGTTATAGTATGTATCATGCTACTCAAATGAAAATGTACTTTTGTTTTCAATTGATTAATAAACTGATGATCTAGCCTGGCTACGAGTACTTAAAAAAATAAAATAAAATAAAAAACAATAGTTATTAATTTTAATTTATAAAAACTCTATTAATTTTTTGGTTACAGTATATACAAAAAGTAATATTCATAAAAAGTTATATACTTCTTTATTAAAAAATTTTTGCTACTTTTTTAAAAAACTACTTAAAAATAATTACATAAATTATTTTTATTTCTGTTTTCTTATTTTTATTTTTTTATATAAAAACTTGATTTATAATAATTAAAAATAATTAAAAAACATCTTTTTTACTAATAATAAAAAAGTTTTTAAAAAAAAGAAAAATCAATAGTATAATATAAAAAATCTATTTTTTAAATAAAGATATAAATAAAAATATTATATAGTAAGTAAATTAATAAATAAAAACTTAAATATTAAAAACTTTCTTTTCTATTATTTTTTACTCTTTTAGTATTATTTATTTTTCAATTTTTTTAAAGAATTTTATTTATTTTAATTTGATTTTGAATTTTGAAATGATATAAAATTGATATAACTTTTATTAAATATAATTAATTAACAAGAACTACATTAGTAGCAAAATATAAATAAACTTCTATTAATTACAATATATATTTAATAATATAGTTGATGACTAAAATAATTAATTGAATTTTATTCTTATTTTTTTTATTAATTTTTATCTTAAGTCTATAAAATCAATAAAAAACAAGTAATAAGTTCTTAAATAATAAAAAATTATTATTTATTTAAGAACTTTTTTTTTTATTATTTTAATTAAACAAATTTAAAAACAATATTTTTTTTTATTCTAATTAAGCAATAAAATTAAGTAGTTTCTAATCTATAATAAATTTTAACTTTGATTACAATTGAAAATATATTTTCAAAAAGTTATTAAAGAATATTGTAATTAAAAAAAGTTTTTATTTCTATATTAAAGATTCTATGCTATTATAAAATAAAAAAAATATTATTTTTTTAAGTAAGAAAATATATTTATCAATAAATTTATTTAACTAGATATGACTATTAAAAGATATTATACTAAAATGATATTGTGATAAAAATAGCATCTACTACCATTGGATAGTTATGATCTTCATTCTATTTCTATTTTTATCTATTTATTTATAATTATTTCTTTGATATTCTTTGATATTCTTA
>CAJVPT010003094.1:0-16013 GCA_910592055.1 Acaulospora colombiana
TTTTTTTAATTTTAAATCACAACTGGTATTAGATGCGAGCTGTTTATTGATAATTAAATCTTAAGCGTTACAGCAATCATCTCATACATATATATGCAGATTAATGATAACCTATCATGGCTTGTCCTAGGCAGACCTGCTTGAAACCCCCTGTAGGTGGGCATATCTGACTAGGGGCCGGATGGTTAATAACAGTCATCAACGGCGATGTTGGTATAGTTAGCTAATTCTGTTAATAAGGGACTACACTACTATGCTAACTTATATACTAGTGTCAAATCCTCAAGGGTTAATTTAATCACCCAGATACCCTGATACTTTTCACTTGAACCTCAGAAGGAATTTTAATCTTCTTTGTCACCACCTGCGACATCACAGACAAGTCCTGTTTGACAGGTCCTTCATTTAAACAAGCACTGGATTGGGATATTCCAAGTTAGGGTGGTCAGATTTCAGATTCTGCTGGTACAGTTTGGGATAGGGAATGTTCAGATGATTACCACAGTTCTAAAAACAGGATCTCAGAGTCTGCTAATACAGTTTGGAGTTAGTGTTATGTTCAAATGATTACTGCAGTCCTAAAAGTGGCGTCCTGGGATTTGTTTCCTATCCAGTTCAGGGGGTTAGGTCGGGCATAGTTCGTATAACCAGACCAGAGGCCTTTTTTCATACAATTCTCACGATAGATCCTTTTTAGCCTGACGATCAACAGGAAGGCCAGAAGTCCCATCCTTGTGCAACCTGGTTATTTTTCTCACATGGCCCTTGTGTGGTATTGAACTTTGGACCTTGTGATTGCGACCTGGGAGCACTATCACTGTGCTATAGACCCAAAATGAAGATAAATTTATTTATATATTTAAAATAAATATAATATAAGATTAAAACAGGTTATTTAATTTTAAAGATTTTGGGAATTACAATCAATAATATTATAAATAATGTTATATTCACTAAATTGGTAGAAGAGTGAAGTAAAACTCAAGCAATATCTTTTAGCATAACAGAAAACCATTTACAATGTTTCACACATGTTATTAATTTAAGTGTACAAGAAATCTAAAACAAGTAAGCTTATACAGTATATATAGTATATGGTTTTATATATTTACTAATTTATTTATATATAGTTATGAAAATTAGTTGTAAAAATATGATTATCATTCTACTGGCTGGAAAAATTAAATGATTCTTGTAAAAATCAACAAATAGAAACTTTAAAACCTATTTTAGATATAGAAACTTGGTGGAATTCAACATATAATATAGTTGCACATACTATACAGCTAAAAACAGTATGTTTATTTCACATTATTTAACATTTATTTAATATAATCTAAATAGTTTACTGTATATTTATAGCAATTGAATACCTTATGATGTTAAACCAAGAATTAAAAAACTATGTATTTATAGATAGTGATTGAAATGTATTTGAACAAATAATTAAATTTCTTAGGTATTTCTATTTCCATGAAGCAACTACAATGATATTAGCATCAACATACCCAATACTTTCTATTACAATTCTATAATATAATATTTTAATTGACCATTTGGAAGATACCATTGATAACGAAAGGATTAATTTGAATAATAAAGAAGCAGCAAAAATATATCGGATAAAATTTTAGAATATTACAACAAAATAAATAAAATTTATATACTGGCAGTTGTTTTAGATTCATGATTTAAAATAGAATACTTTGTTGAAAATAACTAGAGAAATTTAATTGAAGAGATAAAAAAAGAGTAAATATATTTATTGTATTTATGTTTATTTGTAATATAACTTGCTAATATTAAATATTTTTTATTTTCTAGTAATAATATTTTTCAAGAATATGAAGAATTAAATTCAAGAACTATAGAAGCTACTAAAATACAAGAGACATATAATATAGTTAAGGTAAAATTATTCAAGTGATGGTATATAGAAAATCAAAATAAATTACAGTTATATTTTTCATTACCTTGAATAATAGAGGAAATATATATTTTGAAATGGTGAAAAATAAATAAATAGCAATTTTCACATTTGGCATGTATTGCATGCAATTACTTAGCAATACCTGTAACTAGTGTACCTATAGAATATGTTTTTTTGACTAACAAAAATTTAATTACTAATAAAAGAAACTAGCTTTTAGATAAAACAGTAAGGGCATACATGTGTTTCAAGTCATGGTAACAAGGGCCTCTAGCAAGCAGCAATTAAAATTTTATTTGACATATAAATTTTAATACTATTTTTGTATAAAATAGCATTTAATATATTAAATAAAAGCCTTATTGACTCTAATTATAGTTATTAAAGTTATATTTATTGAAGTTTAAAAATAGAATTGCTTTATTGAAGAAGCAATTATTAAAATAGATAATTTCAAAGCAGATATTATTATTGTAAATAGTTAATTTTTTTTTTTGAAGCTGACTTGGCCAAGTTTATTAGTGAAGTTTTACTATATAAATATATATAACCAAAAGAAAACAATGAAGAGCTAGTAAACTAATAATAGGTTAAAAATCACTTCATAGTTGAGCCATCTCTAGACAAAGACCCAATGCAGGGACCATTAGTGTGACAAAAATTTCTTAAAGGGGAGTTAGTATATATAATAAATTTATGTTTATAACAGACTATCTGATCTGTTTTATTATTATATTTGATACTCTACTCTGCTATCTTTACTTAAAGAAGAAAAATAAAGCTAAGACTATATAAATTTAAACAAGGGTAAAGATTCTGCATTATAAAAAAAGCATCAAAAAGAGGAGTGGAAATGGTTTGATTATAGGTAACTTGAAAATACATTACTACTATCATATTGATACCATAGGCTGATTACTCTTTAAAGGTTTTATCAGTTCAGGGTGCAATGCCTATTTCTTCACTATTTTTAGTATCTTTATATTGTGGTCTTTGTTTACCAGTTCTTTGTCTTTTCCTTCTATACCCTATCCAGTATGGAATCTTCTACTGATGTTCTTTTGGATGATAATAAGTTAGAGGTTCGAAGGACTTTAGGACATGGATAAAAGAACATTAAGAACTACAAAATCTCTAATCTAAAAAGAAAAGCCTTGTTTCTTCCAACATATGCTTTTGTCGACCTGACAAGTATTATACTGTTTTTTCCAAAGTACTACTATCTGTAGAAATTGAACTATTGTTTAATATCCCATTGTTGTATATTCTTCAGTCACTTGAGATCATTTGACTATATATTGATATTGTTGATTAGGTATAAATGATTCTAAAATCTTTCTGATCTCTCAATATTCATACTAATAAAGAATAAGTATGGTACTTTTAAGGCATCATTCTTGTTTTGTATTCCTTTGAGCCTAGTTTTCCTTCTTCTTTCTTGATAAATAAGAAAGAAAGATATGTTCTTTTTCTTTTGCTTAGCCAAAGATATAGAAGTTTGATAGTATTCCTTATTTACTCACACAAGGCACAATGACTTATGATAAACCCAGGTTCTTATGGAGCTGAGGAAATACATTTGAATACATGAAGTGACCAATACAAACTTGTTTACTTCTTTTACTAATATGAGCTCTATCTGTCCAATCATGATGTGAGAAACTTTGTACTATTCAAAATTCAGAATTAAACTGAGGTAGACAAAATTCCTTAGAAAAAATCCAGAACGAGTATTATCAGAAGACAACAAGTGACAAGAGAATGGGAAAGTTGTTTCTTATTACATAGATGCTTTTGTGGTGTTTCTCTATGATGTGAGATGATAGTACATTGGTTCTTTTTCCTTTTAAAACTTTCTTGCTATTTGTAGAAAAGGTGTTTTTTGACCTTTATAGTTACTAAAGATCAAGTTTTTGTTTGAAGAGGATAATAAGCAGGAAAAAAAAAGATAGTTGATGGCTCTTGAAGTTTCTTTAAGTTGAGTTAGGAAAAGTAATAAGACTTTATTAGCTTAAAAATATAAAAACTTCTTGTGAATGTCTTTTTTATGTGTGATTAAAGGATTAGTGAAAAGAGCCCTGTTTCAAATAGTCAGTTAAAATATTATATAATAGAATTGTAATAGAAAGTATTGGATATGTTGATGCTGATACCATTATAGTTGTTTTATGAAAATACTCAAGAAATTTTGTTATTTGTTCAAATACATTTCAATTATTATTTATAAATACATGGTTTTTTAATTCTTGACTTGACATTATAAGGTATTCAATTACTTACAAATATACAATAAACTGTTTAAATTATATTAAATAAATGGTAAATAATATGAAATAAATATACTGTTTTTAGCTGTATAGTACATATAACTATGTTATACTGTATGTTGAATTCTATCGAGCTTCTATATCTAAAATGGGTTTTAAAGTTTCTATTTACTGATTTTTACAAGCATTATTTAATTTTTCCAGCTAATAAGGTAATGATCATATTTTTACAACCAGTTTATATAACTATATATAAATAAATTAATAAATATAAAAAACTATATACTATATATATTGTATAAGTTTACTTGTTTTAGATTTTCTCCTAATATATTTAAAGCTTTTTATACACTTAAATTAATAATATGTGTGAAACATTATAAATGGTTTTTTGTTGCACTAAAAAATATTGTTTGAGTTTTACTCCACTCTTCTACCAATTTAGCGAATACAACATTATTTGTAGCATTATCAGTTGTAATTCATAAAATCTTTAAAATTAAATAAACTGTTTTAATCTATATTATATTTATTTTAATATATAATTAAATTTACTTTTGTTTGAATCATAAATTTCTTTAAACATGCTAAAAATGGTTCTTTAATATTTTCACTTAAATAGGTACTCCATAGCTATATAAAGTCTATTATTATACTCTGCATTCTTCAATTTTTATCAATAAAATGGATAGTTATGTTTAAAATGCTTTCATTGAAACTAATATCCAAATATCAAATGTAAATGAAATATGGCTTTTTATTTCTTACAACATTTTTTGAATTTTTTCTTGATTATTTAAATAAAAGTCTATTATATAGGTCTTAATAGAAGTAACCAATAGTATTTTTGTATTTGGTGCTAATATTTGTATGAAAGCAAGGAAAGCTGGTTCTTAAACAACTGTAAAAGATTGTTGATTGATAATGATCCATTGAACAAGTTTTTTTTTCATTTTTGTTAAGTCATATATCTACTATATATAAATACAAAAAATCAAAAAATATTTAAAATTATCTTTGTTTTAAAAAATTGATAATTTCAGTGTTACCAATTATTATATTTAATTTTGTCGGATGAGTTTTTTTAAGATGTTTCCTTAAATTAGAAGTACTGTCTCCACTACAAGTATAAATCATCCTGCATAATTTACAGGTAACCTTTTATCCTCTTTAAAACTTGCACCCCTTATGAAGTGTTTTTATACTTCTAGAAATTGTTGAGGTAACTGAGGCCGATTCCAATAGATTGCTTATATTAGCATTTTCAATATCGATATTGTCATAGTTAGATAAACTGTTACTTTCATTATATACAAACTATGTGCTATCAAATGAGTTTTTGTATTCCATTTTTAAAAGAAATAAATTAGCAAAAGTAAAGGATATAATAAAAATAATTAAGCAGTAAAACTAAAATTTCACAAAGAAATGGTTAAAAAATCATTAAAAAAAGCAAGTATTGAATTTTTTTAACTTACCTTTTATATTATTTTTTTAAAAAAAGTACTATTTTAATTTTCTAAATAGTTCAATTTTAATTTCCTAGACAGTTCAATTTAATTTTCTAGATAGTTCTATTTAAATGAAATTTAATAATTATATAACAATTTATGTGAACTGGTGCATATCAGATTTGAATTAAATCTGATTTGAATCTGATAAATTTTGTAAATTTAAAATTTGATGTGATCTAAATTTGATCATATTAATAATTTTAAAATTTGATTCAATCTGATTCATATTCGCTTCATGGATTAATTGGATTTGGATCAAAATTGTGAATACTAGTACTCACTTAAGTAAGACAATTCATAAACCAGATATAAATCTTACTTATAATATTATTTAGTTACTCAAAAAAGTCGATATATCAATTCAACATCTCAAATCTATTACTTTAATTAAAAAAATGAAAGACATCCTAGAAGAATACCTCAGCACAAAATAGATTAACTTACTAAGAAACCAACTACAAAAATATAACATCATATTTATTTGCCAAATCATGAATAAAGATTATATTAGAATTCTGCTTTGGAATCGTATCTCAAAATATTACAAGAAACACATCACACACACCTCCGGATGGTTCACAAACTTGATAGAAACTATACAACAACTCATAGATCTAAACTTGATAAACTTCATAGGAACTCACAACCCCTTCCAATGACACAAAACAGTTACACACCTCATACCCAAGTATTGGGTTTTAGTAATGAACAGGAATGCTGAAACAATTGATAGAAAACAGAGAAATACACAAGGAAAGATAGTTATATACACTACAAGTGCATAGCAAGAAACTCACCACTAGAACCTTGCAGTGAATGCTCAATTAATAAATCTTCCAAACAAACACAACAATGCATTTTTTCTAAAACAAAGTTCCAGATCTGACAAATTCCAGTCACATACAGTTACAAAAGCCTTATTAATACATCAAACAACAACCCACACTGGAGAGTTCAGATCTCAGTATATAGTACCCAACAAACTATAGAACACATAAACGTAAACAGTACAATACAATCTTCTTCAGTCCAAATATATATTGACTATCAACAAGGTAAACTCACTATCTTACATAATTAAATCACAGGAGACACCAGACTACTTCAAAAGCTTCTCAATATCTCTACAGCAAATGAATAACATTATCAATTCATAGTATACAAGATGGATCCCTGGACTACTTCAATATATTCATCTATATGGGATTTGACTGGATTCCCACTAATCAACTCAACCAATATCATATATTCAAAGGGCAAGTACAAGGTCCACTATTCTTAACCAGGGTATAGCTAATAGCAATTTTCAAAGTAATCTTAACAATTTCCAGAAATGTTACAATTGCAGTTCACACAGACAGCCAAGAGCTATTGATACAATAAATAAAGCCACATATACTCTAGCCTACAAAGCTATTAGAAATATCAGAAATTGGAGTATTACACTTAACATTGTGCAAAGATACAAAAACTACTGAATCAAACTCTTCCTACACAAAGTAAAAGTATACACAAGTATTACAGGCAACAAAACAGTTAATCAACTGGTCAAAATCAACTATATCAATATAATGCTAAGCCAAAGAGAACTCAATTTCATTATTATTTTGCAAAACAATCTATGCTATTCCACATGAAGCACAATATAATAGACATGTCAATTAAAAATTAAAGATTTCTGCAAGACAGTATTTTACATCAAATATCTAACTCAATGAAGACTTCTTAGAAGAAATAGAACATGAATTGATATGCAAAAGACGAAATAATAGACTAGCAAGTACTTTCAACTTTCTCAACCCCAGTAATATTAATTATAGAAACACATTTACAACTGATCACAACACTTGAAACTTTGCAATTAACCTTTGAAATAATGAATTACCCACCATGACCAAACTTAACCAATGCAAATCACGCATATATAGAAACAAAAAATGTACTAAATATCAAGAAACAGAAACTATTTTTCATACCTTCTTATGTATCACAACATGAGAAACACATACAGTAAATGAAAACTAACAAGTATCTTCACACTTAACCTGAAAGATTGCAAAGAATTTATTACCACTTCTTCTCTTCATTACATAATAAGTAACATGTTTTTTAACAAATCTAATCAAACAATCCCAGATCTCATCAAAGGCATCATCAGGAAAGACATTACCTTGGCAATCAATAACTATATTGGTTCACACATAACAATTTAATCAATACTTCAAAAGTGCATGAATCAATACAGATAATTTTTATATTCAATATGAAAGGAGCACTATAAACACTCTGTAGAATGGGAAATAGCAAACAATATTATCAAAAAAGATAAGTGATCTAAAAGCTATACTCAAGTATAACTATTATTAGATGCCATATTATATGAATTACTTATTAAAGACCAATACATAGATCTTGTCAACCACTATATAGATTGGTCATTTAAAGAAATTACAAATCTATTCACAATTTTTTCTTTTTCTTTTTCTTTTTCTTCTAATTTCAACATTAATTAATAATCCTTGGCATATTAGGCCTCATAGTGGGTGGCAACAAGCTGATCAGTAAGAAGAATAAATCCATCTTTAGATAGTTGCATTTTTATTTTAAAAAGACATAGAAATTGTAAATGTATAATAATATGTACACAATAAATCTTTCTCACAAATAAAACAAGAATGAGCCAGTTTAAAAAAAACTCTTAATATGGAAAATTTGCTCTATAAACATTAGAGGCTTGCCATCAAACACAAATGCAACTTATGGTTCGAATAGTTCAAAAACAACAAATGGGACATTATAATCACCACAGAAACCAACAGAAATATCAAAACATTCAAATACTGGACATCTAACATATTCAAAACCTGATGGACATATACTGTAACTCAACACACACTGATCAAGGCATGGTTATAAGCCTAATTCCACATTTTGCCACCAGAGTTTTAAATATCAAAAAATTTCAGGAAGACTAATTGCACTTAATCTCTTCTTCCTTAAAAAAAATTTCGTCAGGATCATAGGCATCTACATCATACCCTCCAACCATTCTCTCAAAATATCAATCCCAAAAAATTATAGAAGCACACAACAAAAACTGGTCAATAATAATTGAAAGGATTTCAATGAAGTTGTCAATTCCTCAATAGACAAACAATCACCCAATTATCAATCAAATAACAGAACACCTAGCAACTTCATCAACTTTCTTCAAAAACATAACTTTTTAGACTCATTTAGAGAAATAAATCTATACAGCAAAGAATTTATCTAGTATAACTCCAGAAACCAATACAGTAGAATCGACCAAATTTGGATATCTGCAAAAGAAATCTGAAACTTAACAAAAGCCTATATTGACAAAAACACAGCACCTTTAATAAACAGTGACCATATGGCTACAATATATTACTATATCAATTCATCAAATATATATACATAGAAAACTGATACAATTGACTTTACACTTCAGAGTAAAACTGGCAAAAATTTCAACAATTAATTGAAACATCAATTTCAAAACACAAAATTATACCCAGGTCAACTAATACTCAGTGAATTTCCTATAAAACATCATCCTAAAAGCAACGAATAAATTTATCAAAAAGATCAAACATCACAAAAGAATCTTCTAAAATTCAACTACTCCCTCTTCAGTACTCAACAAAATCACAGATCTACTCAAACTCCTCCAACTAGCAAAACAGGTTAAACAAATATCATATAACTTTAACATAACTAAACTACAAGAGCACATAAATTCACTTTAGTAACTTTTTTCCAAATACCTGAATTATCCACTATCAGCATAACCTCTGTTCAAAACTCAAAATAGCCACTGGATTCAAAAACTCAATGTGATCCTAATTAAACTGAAATCAACACTTCAAATGTTACCAAATATAGAACAAAATAAAGAATCACAATGGCAATATCCAGGAGACTACAATACATGAACAATGACAAATATGCAATAATCAACAGCATCCTAAAAAAACTACACAGGCATATTATCCTGAACAAAATTATAACAGAAGATGCCATCCCATGAATAATAACTGAACCACCCCAAATTAAAGACATAGTCAGAACATACTATCACCAATATACAGCAAAAAGAAATGCTCAAACAATTGTCCAATGGTCAGAATGTGTACAGGAATATATTTCTAGACTTAATATCAATAACAAATGGTACAACTATATAACACATCTTATTATAAAAGAAGAGATACTCAAAATCATCCACTCCAGAAGCAACATATCATCCCCAGATCCCTCAGAAATACCATACATTGATTTCAAGAAACTTGGTCCCAAAGCAATCTCATTTTTCATAGAGCTCTGCAACAATATCCTCAAAACATAGATAATTCCTAATGATTAGAAACAAGAAAATTTGATCCCAATTCCCAAACCTCAAGAATGAAAAAACAACATCAAAATAACTAGACCAATCACACTCCTAGAAACTGGCAGAAAAATATTTACAAAATGCATCAATAATAGATTGGTCAAAGTTCTAACCAAACACAATATTCTCTTTTAACACAATTGAGCAGTATTATTGGGCTACAGTACTCAAGAACTGATTTACATTATTTAGAACATTAAGAACATATCAAATCAAACTCACAACAAACCTGGATTCTTGGCCAAGACATGCAAAAAGCCTATAACTTAGTATCAACTTTGATGCTTATCAAGGCTCTAAGAAGAATCAAAATCCTTCAACCATTATAAACATCATATCAAACCTTCTCTCATCTCACAATAATACAATCTCCATACCATTTGCTCTACTGAACCATATCTAGTGAAAGATGGCATTGATTAAGGAGACACGATTTCACCACTGCTCTGGCAAATCTTTTATAACCTATACTTATCTAGAATAGCAACTGTACACAAAGGTAATACAATAATAACCAAAACTTGTAATGATATTAGACAAGGATGGACTTTAAAATCTACCAACATCCCAGTATATGTTTATACAGATGACACCACATAGATTGCAAATAACCAATATGAACTTAAAAACATTCTGAACACTGCAACTTCATTTTATAAACTCAATGACATTCAAATCAACCCAACTAAATCAGCATCCCTCATCATTAATGGCACATAACAAGATAAAAACCAAGGTGCAGTTTTACAGAATCAAAGTATCAAAGGACTTGTCCACTACCCCAATCAGAATACTAGGCACATAGCATTATACCAAAGGCAACAAATAACATTAAACATTACTCATGAAAACTAAAACAAATAAAATTGCAAAACTAATTGAATTAAAGAAAATCACAGAAAAACAAAGCAGATATATTATCAATCATATTCTAATCCCAAGTCTGGAATACCTCCTCAATGCCATGGTTCAATCTGATCAAAAATATTAACAAACAATATTCAAAGCCCTCACAACTTTCAAACATAAATTAGGACTTGCAAACACAGTTTCCAACAATACTCTCTTCAATAAATATGAATATAATCTAATCAATTTTTATGAAAGACAAATTTAAATGCATGCATCCTATTTCCTCTCCAAAATTAATAACAACAACTTTTCTGGCATTACAACATGCTATAGACTTCAAGACACCCAAAACTTCTTCTGGTCACCTTCACCAGTCACCCATTATATCAACAACAAAATTCTACCAAGTGACACAAATCTCATACATGTATCCTTTGGGAAACTAGGAAATCTGGAATTCAATTCAATATATTATTAGACATAATTATTCTCAAAAAACTAGAAGACATGATAGAACAACACTCAAGTATACCATAGTATAACAACTTGAGTCACAAACTGGCCAAAAACAATCTAATGTTTATTAGACAAATGTTGAATGAGGACTGCACAAAAACACTTTCCTAGCCATAACTACATGCTAAGGCTAGAAATTAGCATATTGAAAAAAAACCATATTGGTATACAGACATTAGTTCTATACTTCAAGCCCTCTTAGACCTAGACTTACTCAACTGTCACAGCATATAAAAATATCTTCTATCAATACATTCCAGGTCCAATAGCAAAGATTCATAAACATCACTGAGCAATCATACTCAACAACAATAGCTAATTTATAGGCAAAAGACTCAAAAACATACATAATCACATAATTTACATACTGTACATTACAAAAGAATTGCAAGAGGCTCACCAATCACTCCCTGCAAAATCTGCCAACTAAATAAAAATTACTCAAAAGTAAAGAAATGCACCTTCTCTTCCCAAAGACCAGAAATCATATCCACAAAATCAAACATAGCAATAACAACACATTCAATCCAAACCCGCACCTCAGAATCAAGATATCACTACATAGTACACTTCAAGCATGCACACTCAACAAAGCTGCAAGTTCAGAACCACTACCACTTCCACCAACAGTCTTAATCTCTTCAAATACCTATCATATTGCCAATATACACTGATACTGGTAAGGAGACTCCAACATGATTAAAGACTTGATAGACATTGCAAACCAAATCAAAAACTTAAACTACCTGTTTACATACACAGATGGATCATTATTGTGGCATAACAACAAACAATATATGGAAATTGAATAGATCATCTAGTACAGAGGAGCAAACATAGTCTCATTCAAAGATTAAATTAGTGTATTCCTATTATCCACAAGGATAGAACTGGCCACAATTCTCTCACTCCTTATAGTATTACCCAAAAAAAAAACAAAATTCAAATCTATACAGATAGTCAAGCAACAATACAAACAATAAATCAAACTAGCAACCTTCCAATCTACTCATTGATTCATAAAACTAAAAACTGGATACTTACTTTAACAATTATAGAATATAACAAAACATTTCAAATTTCACTAGTTCTTTATAAAGTAAAAGCTTACACTGGAATCCAAGGTAATAAAGAAGCAGACCAACTAGCTAAAATCAACTGCAGAAATATGAATCCAGATGCAAAAACAATCTCTATCAATTTATACCTTTTTGTGAACCAATTAAAGAATTCTATAAACTCATCTTTCAAGCCAAACCATTGCACAATAGAGTCTTCTACATAAAAATCGACATAAATTAAGTATATTTCAGAGAAACACACCAATTGAAAAGCAACATTTGAAAATATCAACCTCAGCAACATAAACCAGGGGACCACAACTTTTGAGGACCAGGCACAAAAAAGGTTTTAGATTAATCTATGGAATCAAGAACTCTCGACAATGAGTAAAATATTCAAAAGAAACTTCACTACATATAAACAAAACATATGTATAATATGTCCAGAAATAAAAAACAATTTCTATGTACTCATATGCACAACAGCCCTAGATACACATACAGAATGCTTGAAAAGAATAATCTCAATACTCATGAGCATAGAAGACAATCAACAAAAGAAAAGACAAACATGACAAAAAATATATACAATATTCCAAATAATTTAACAACCACAATCAAAAAACCCATTAAAGGACAGGTCAGTACAAAACTGGTCAAGGAGATTAACAATCTTGTATGCCATCTTCACACCCAAAAAAAGTGGCTACATATAATATGCCAAGAATTCAAAGCACATCTGGGAAAAATATGCAAAGACAAATGCATAATCATAAGCAATTGGAAAAAAGACAATGGAATTTCTGTCAAAAATAAGTGGCTCCATAAAACTATCCAAAACAGAAACTCCAGCAACCAAGGTCAAATAAAGGAAAAAATCATTCAGGAGCAAAGAATCAAAAACATGTTTTCACTTCTAATCAACTGCTTCATAAATAGTCATTTTAAAGGATACATAGATTTATTTTTTAGAATTTATCTTTCTTACTTCATTAATACTAACATAGCCTCCTTAATATATTAGATCTCTATAGGGTGGCAATAGGTTGATTGATAAGAAAAATTTTTTTCTTTAGATAGTAGAATTTGTAATAAAAAATCAATTGTAAATGTATATAAAATGTATATAATAAACTTTTTAACAAATAAAACAAGGATGAACCAGTTTAAAAAAAAATTCAAAGATAATCTCAAGAATTTTAAATCATCAAAAGAATTATCCTCTTTGATAATCACAATTCAAAGCATATCAAATAATATCTCAGATGCAGAAATTACTGACCTTATTCAAGGTATTATCAAAAAAACTCTTATATAGTCTATTACAGATTTTATACAATCCAAAATTAAAGCTTGCTAAATAATACACCAAACATTAAACACATACAAATCTTTTTTACAAACACTATGAAAAAACAGATATATAAAAGTTAAGCAATGAGAAAGATGACAAAAAATTTCCAAAAAAAAGAAAAATCTCATAATTACAATCAATTAAGACTACTACTACACATAACTTTGAAAGATATGCCAAATAAAAATAGATACATAAAACTCATCAATTTATCTATAAATAGTTACTTTTTAGGAAATGAAACCTTTTTTCTTTTCTCTCTTTTGATTTCAATACTAACTAGTCATTCTTGACATGTTAGGCCCCAATAATGAGTGGTGACAGGCCAATTAGTAAGAGTAATCCTTTTTAAATAACTGAATTTGTAACTAAAAAAATAATATGGATTGTAAATGCATGTAATATGTAGACAACAAATCTTTTCTTGTCAAAAAAAAAAAACTCCTCTTCCATACTAATCAGATTTTTTAGAATTTCCTTTTTTGAAAATTCTCTTTTTTGTACAAAAATGGACCCAAAGCATAAAGTTTTGTCAATATAACATATCTCAAAAGTTTTCTCAATCAGACTAAAACAAGTTAAAGCTCTAGAGCCAATAGTTCAAACAAAATAACAACAAATAAAACACAAAATATAGAGTTTGAAGAACCCTAAACCCCCCTTAAAATACTTTGAAACATAACTTCAAAAATAAACTAAACATCAAAACAAACATATATAAACAAATACCAGATAACATGCTATTATCTCCATATAAGTTTGATGCAGACAATAACTTTATTGATAACTGGATTGAAAACATACAAACAAGTCAAAACATATCACAAATAGAACTTGAACCAAATATCAAAGAAGCACAATCTTATTCTTAACACAATCAAGGTTCAATTATCTGGATTACAACATATATAAGAAAGTGATTTAAAATAACCATTACAACAAATGAAGTACTTGAAAAAAACAACAAAAAAAAAACTCCAAATCATCCAAAAATCACTTTCTGCCTGAAATATTTCATCTCTATTTACCTAAATAAAGCCAATCAAGGCTTCATTATTATAGCACTTTTTGGGACAGAGTCTGATGCCAAAAAAGTTAAACACATTAAAATTGATGATAACCTCATCATTCACATATATAAATACCAATTTACAATGGTATGGAAGCAAAACACAAGATAATTAGAGTATGCAACATCCCCTAAACACATCATAGGCAAATATTCATATAGCTTTTATCAAATTTGGAGAAATTAAAGCCATAAAAATGCAGACAATTAGCATGTGGCAATCACAAATATCAAATAGTATCAATAACAATATTACAATCAAATTAATAAAAGATGTGCAATTCCATTTAGAAGTAATCTAATCAGAATCTTTTCATTCCTAAATACAAATCAAATCAACAAAAAAAAGAGTACTTATGCCCTGAGGCTTACAAATATATCACCTGGTACTACCAATCATAACTTAAAAAACATTATCAATAAAACAAAGGCTTAAACATACTATATTCCTAGAACACAACAATACAGCATAAAAAAGTTCGCTATTCTGTATTTTACTGATGAAGAATCTTTGCAATAAGCAGCACACACACCAGCCTATTTGGGTACAACACAACTAGCTTGGGTAGATATTTTTATAAAAATTTGTAACATCTGCTTTAGTACAAACCACAAGCTCAAAAACTATTTCATTAATTTATGATAACAAAAAATACAAGAAATAAAAAAAACAAAATATAAAGAAGTTTGGATATCTCTATACCAAGTTCAAACCAGAAAAAAGTGGAGTAACCAAGACACTCAACACTACTTCAAACACTTACAACAAATCTTTATTTATAGATATCGTCAAAATACAAAAACAAAAAGAAACAATTAAAGACACAAATACTAACAACAAATTAAAGGATAATATAATACTCAAAAATTTACAACATTCTTCAGCACCTATGCAACTAAGTCAACTTCATCAAATAAGACCTAACACAAATTAATCAGTATATATATGACCTAGAAACAGACATACAAGATCTCCATTACATTGTTAAGAAATCAGATAAACCAAAGACCTACAATATTGAAGACACTGGCAATC
>CAJVPT010003095.1:0-16013 GCA_910592055.1 Acaulospora colombiana
TACTTGAAGTAGTAATCTAATATTTGTATCACTTGTCAACTTAAAACTAAGGATTGAAAACTTATTCAATACTTAAATATAAATTACAAAAAGAAGCTAAACAAATCATCTGATTTAATTTAGAAACAGCAAAATCAATTTAACTATTTGATATGCAATGATAGTAATAAAAGACTAATCCAATAAATTCTCTTGATTCAATATTATTAATTAGTATGACAAAGTTTTTTATCTTTTTCACTTTGGTTGGATCTAATTGAATTCTATATTAATTGATAATATGTTTCAAAAATATATGTTTTTTTTTACAAAAGTAATATTTTTCCAAGTTAAGCTTGAAATTACCTTGCCTAAACCTTTCAAAAACTTTTCTTAAGCGTTATAAATACTTCTCAAATATGATATAATATATATTGATATTATTCAAGTATACTGAAAAATTGACTCTAAACTTAATGACAAAAGAAATAATCTTTTTCAAAAAATAAGTAATATATTATTTTATCCAATATTATATACTATTCTGATGCAATACAAAAAATATAATAAATTTACTTAAAGTTATTAATATAACTAAATTGGAATCAATCTTATACAATTTTCATAAAAATATTCTTACTAGACATTTTGAAATTAAAGTAACCTATAATTAAGCAAGAAGTCAATATTATTGATCCAATTAGTACAAAACTATTGCTAAATATATCAAAAGTTGTAATACTTGTCAATAATAAGAAGTCTTTATACTACATAAGGAACTTCACTCTATATCTATTGGACAATCTTTAATCATATAAGAATTGATATTGTTGAATCTTTATTAATAATTTCTTAAGGTAACCAATATAAAGTTATAATTGAATATCTTATTAAGTAATCTGAAGCAAAACTCTTAAGAATATTAAAGTTATCACTATTGTAAAATTTATATATGAGAAAATTACAATATATATTGACATGAATATTCTAAAGTTCTTTTATCTAATCAAAAAACATTATTTATCAATAAGTTAGTGAATATTTTATGTAAATTAATGATTATTTACTGTCAACTCTTAGCTATTTACTATTTACAAACTAATAGACCAACTGAATAATTTAATAAAACTCTCTATAATACTTTAATCAAATATGTAATTATGGTAATATATGAGATACTTTTTTGGACTCAGTACTATTTGCCTATTGCTTTATTCAAAATACACTACTAAATATTTACTATTTAAACTACTTTATAGCTATAAGATAAGATTATGTATTGATATTCAGAATATTAAACAGAAATTTGATAATATATTAAATTAACAACTATAGTAATATATTGAATTTATTATTAATAATTTTAGTAATCTAAGGTTGTTTACATGATAAAATATTGAAAAAATATAGAATAAACAAAAACAATGTTATAATCAAAGAATAAAAGTTCAAAAATTTGATATAAAAGACAAAGTTTTATTATTTTTATTATTATTTATTTTTTTTTTTAAAAATGATGACTCAACCTTGTTTTATTAAAGTTTCAAGTTATGGCAAATGAATGCATATACAAGAAATGGTTACTAATAAAACACTCCTAGAATTACCTATAAGTAGTTAAAATTTTACACTATTACTATTACTTTGATTCCATAAGCTGGTTACTCTTCAAAGGCTTCATTAGTTAAAGACATACTACCTGTTCTTCAGCTGCTTTCAGTATCTCTATCTTGTGAAATTCTAATCACTCCAATCTACGGGATGGCTTGTTGTCAAGGAGAATTACTCAAATCAATCTAATTCACATATCAAGAAAGAAGATTTATTGATCCTTTTAGATTTCCCCTAACTAACGTACTCAGGTGAGACACATCATCCTCCCAAAAAAATTTGATCCCTTATATCTCATCTGTCATATAACCAACTTTGCTGCAGAAACTTTGTTTTAAATCTTTATTTATTCGACAGAGCTGAAGAAGGAATCTACTCAGTGGTCAGGAGTAAATGACTATAACTATAAAACCCAGTTGTAGTATCTTGTGACCCTTACTATGGTCAGCCAGACTCTTTCATGAAGGAACCAATGATGTAAATAAAGAGGTGTCCTATATCCACCCGCACCAGTACAATGACTTATGGTGAATCCCAGGTTCTTATGAAGTTAAAAAAATGTATTCAGACACGTGAAGTGACCAATGGAAACTTGTTTATATTCTTTTATTAATGTGAGCTCTATCTGTCCAATCATGGTGTAAGAAATTTTGTGCTACTTAAAATTCAGAATCAAACTGAGGTAGGCAAAATCTCCAGAAAAAATCAAGAACAAGTACTATGAGAAGTAGATATAATAATAAGAAAGTGGAAAGTTGTCTCTTATTATTCACAGACTTCTGTGGTATTTCTCTATAGTGTGAAATAATGGCACATTAGTTCTTTTTTTTTTTGAAACTTTCTTGTTATTGGTAAAAAAGGTTTTCCTTGACTTTTAAGGTCATTAGAGGTCAAGTTTTTGTTTGAAGATGATAGTAAGCAAGAGAAAGGGAAGTAAATAATGACTCTTGAAGCTTCTTTAGGTTGGTTTAAGAAAAGTGTTAAGACTTTATTAGCTTATAAGTATAAAAACTTCTTGTGAATGTCTTTTTTCTATATGATTAGAGGATCAGCAGAAAGAGTTAAGACAAAGTTTTATTATATAAATTAATAAAATTAAATATATATAATAATAAATTTAAAGCATATTTTTTCATTATGCCTCTTTCTACTAATCCTCTAACTACATACAAAAAAGATGTTTGCAAGAAGTTTTCAATACCTCTTTGCTAATAAAGTCTTAACACTCTCTTTAATTCAACCTAAAGAAAATATTCAGGAGTTATCCATACCCTTTCCCTTTTGTTTACAATCAACTTTAGGCAAACTGAACTCTTGTAACCCATAAAGTTCAGCTCACATCTTTACTATCAATTGCAAAAAAGATTCTAAAGGGAGAAGGATCTCCAATATAATACCTGCCACCACTCTTATGAAGTAGAAAAACAAGACAAGACAAGATAGAGGTTTCTATCTAGTCAAAGGACTTATTTTTTCCTCTTGACCTGGTTATGTGGCCTCTAAGAGCTTTTACTTCACAGCTTTCTAGGAAATTTTGCCTATTCCAGCTTGACCTTGAATTTAGGATAGCACAAATCCCACTGATTGTGATTGATTGACATGAACATATTGAACAAGATTGATAAACAAGCTTCTATTGTCCATCTCACATGTCTGAATGCATTTCCTCAGTTCTATAAGAATTTGGGGTTCATCATAAGTCACTTGCTATCATGTAGGTGGATATAAAATACAGTCATCTTTTATATCATAGAAGAAGGAAAAGAGAGAGAAAGGACAAGCTTATAGATGAAAAGACTTATGCACTGATAGAAGTAATCAGACATGCCCACAATAATTAAAAAAACACAATAAGCTCTTAAGAAGACATGGTATTTTTGACATAGAACTGAGCCCCTAACAAGTAACATGGCAGAACCAAGAGATAAGACAGGCCCTATAACAAAAAGGATCATAAACTGATGACCTATATTAAGATTTTTAACATAAAGCATAGCCATCTAGGTCGCTGGTGGCACCTATCAATCTTACTTTTGATAAAAGTACTAGTTGGAAATGACTGTCAGATTAGAAGATTTCTAAAGACTTAGTTTGACTTTGAAAGAGTTGCATCTTCTTAAATAAGTAACTTATACTTGAAGTTGGAATTATCTTTAGGATCAAATCATCAACCCATCACAGTTTTAAGATACCTCTTAGCTGCAGGTTTTATTTGATCTTTGGATGAGTAGTTCCTTAGGCAAAGTACCAGATGAGATAATCTTAACAAAGCTGGTATCTGAAACTATCTCTCTTTCCAGTTGGAAGAAGAAGCTTTATCTCTTCTTGTTTAAAGATATAGAAATACAGTACTCTAATAGATAATTAGTAGATATAAATTTTTTTTTGATATTAGTCTCAATAGATAGTTGATAATAGAAGGAATATTGATTCTTGTTTAATAGCACCTGATGTATTTTTTTATAATTTCTATACTAGTTTAGAGATAACTTTAGATTAGTCTCTCTTTATGGAGAAATAAAAAGAAATCCGATAAACTGTTCAGTTTCAAGTAGTTTATAGCACCCATAATAGTTATAATATTTTCAATATAGTTGAATTTGTTCTTATTATTACTAATAAACATGCTGAGCTGACAAAAAAAAACAATAATAATAATGATAAATTTAGAAAAAAATAGATAGGATTATACTATATTTATAATTTTTTTTTTTTTTTTTGAAATGATAACTCAACCTTGTTTTATTAAAGTTTCAAGTCAGGACAAAATGCAAATACAAGAAATAATTACTAATAAAACACTCCTAGAATTGTCTATAAGGATTAAAATTTTATAACTCTTTCTACTGATTCTCCTTTTTCTTAAAAATTTTCTTTTTTGGTAATTTTTTGGAAAAAGCAAACCTGGTCAAACCCACAAGGAAAAACAATATATCCTTCAAACTAAGCTACTAAGCTTTTGTAATATATATACAACAAGCTTTTTAGAAACATCAAGAAAAGATGTATATACTATTTTACTAATTTTCTTTTACTTTTTTTTCTTAAAATTTTTAGGAAAAAGAAAAGAGACTTGAAAACTGATTCACAGTCAGAAAAAGAAAGCCAATATTAACTTCACACAACTTACAGCCAGGCTAATGCAGGTTAATACCTTTCTTGACACTATAAGGAATCCAGAAAGCAACTAAGTTTACTTGATAAATCAAATTACTTCAGTCACTCAAAGACCCAGAAGGATATCAAAGCTCTCCAAGGACAAGACAGTCTTAACATACATTTACACATAAACAACATATCTATTTTCTATTTTGTTACATGAATACAAACATGTAAAAGTGGACAAGTAAAACAAGTATACATGTAAAAGCAATAAACAAGATACACACATATTGTACATATAAAATTTGAGATCCAAACAAGTTGATTGATAGTCCACACAAATACAACAATAACTTGCAAAATTTGAATAGGATCTCCAATATTAACAAATAAATATATCAAAACAACACAACAAGATTTTTTTGTATTATCTAATCAAAATATAAACAACAATAACCATAGAAAGGTTTATCTGTAATCTAAAAATTAAACAACTGACAAATATAAACAAGCAATCATGTAATCTATCAATAAATCTAACCCAATAGCAAATATAAATAGAACACAATGTACAGTATATACAAATAGTCAGTAAAAGAGAAGAGGATATAGTAAACATGTTAATTAATCTTTTACTAAAACATGACAAATACTCTACCTTATGGGCTTCACAACAATTGCTAAAACAAAGAAATAATGAATCCAGTGGATCAGTAGTCTCGCCACCAGAAACATTTACTATCCTAGATAACATTATAGCTAAGATACTAGGAGTAGATGTAACAATCTTTCACAAAGAATGAATCCTAACTCAACATATCACATATCTTTGGCAACAAGGCAAAGGAATTAAAGAAGATCTCCTACAACCCTAAATAGAAGATAAGCTTATGGAAATTATCAAGAATCTTAAAAATCAATATAAATCAGAACAACAACCAATAGAGATCATTGAACAAAAAGATAATGAATCAAAAATAGACAATGAAGTAACAATGATATGTACACAGGAGATTAAAGTACTAAAATCACAAAAACTCCAAGAAATAGTTAAAAAACAATGCATTAGTGAACATAGCTCTTATACCATCAGGAATAGAGACATGGCACCATCAACAAATCCTTAATTCATTAAAAAAAAAGAAGAGTATAAATTGAATGCAATGATGGCTAATATTCCAGGAGAAATAAAAAATGAAACCAAAATATATCTAAGTAATACTCTTAAACTTCTACAAGAAAAAAAAAACTTGTTACAAAAAAAATTTATCAATAGAAATGAATGGTTAATTTTCTGGATACAAGAGAAAGAAGATGTCATAAGATGTATTGAAGAAGTCAACCGAAAGGAAGACAACTTCACCATCCAAAATATAACATCATCGACCACTTACAAGAAACAAAAGACAAAGAAATCTAGACAGAAAAGTTTTTCAAAAATCCAAAATCAAAGAAGACAGTACTATCTGATATATATGTTTGGTAGATGTGGATCGAAAAACACTAAGTCCCTCATAAAAGCATATCTAAAAAGATATAAAGAAGCCAAAACATTCATATCTATGAGGCGAATACAAAACTACAGATAAAAGCCTATATCAAATAGCACAAATATCTCAGCTTAAATCCTGAAGAAATTTGGATAATTTCAATCAGTACAGAAATGTTAAGAGCTATATTCTCCAAGTCTGAGCTTAGTGATAATGAAATTAATTATATATTAATTGAAAGAAATAACAACTCAACAAGACTCTTAGGTACTGATAAAACCTATACCAGTCTAATAGCCTGAGCATTAAATGATACACAAGCTAAGGCATGCTATACATTCAAAAATTTCAATACACTCAAGAAGCGTAACTTTACAGTAATTTGCTTTAAGACAAAAGAAGAAAGAAACAAGGTATACAAACAATATATCATTTTACAGGGATATCGCCTTTCATGGAGTATCAAAAATACATTCAAAACAGAAAGACAGAATTCAAAAAATGAAGATAGAAATACAAGTTTCAGATATAGAAATATAGAAATAAATAATGAATCAACACCTGAATCACGATTAGATAATGAATTAACAAAGTCTACTTATAACTCAGCAAGCTATCATAGGTTCAAAAATGGGAGACATATTAGGCAGGGAAGCAATAATAGAATGAGGCATAAAAGAAACAATAGGGAAGAATACATAGTATCAGACACTCCTAGATGCTTTGTTACTGATAGTAATAGAGAGCCAATCAATCAACATAGTAGAAGAAGAAGTTTGAAAAATAGATCGCAAAGCCCTTATTCAGAAAGTGAAAGAGATCAAGATTCCTTATGCCAGATTTTGAACAATCTCAAGTAATTAAATAATAGGATAAATATAATCGAGGAGAACACAAGTAACCAGAATAGGGTAAGAGGAAGTCAGTGAAATAATCACTTCTAAAAAGCACCAGTCTAATCAAGATATATTAGAAGAGAGTCTAATGCACAAGAGGAATCAAGCTCATCCTGAAAAAAAGGAGTGACCATAGAAACAATAATAGAAACTAATACAACTCTTCCTAGTATAACATATACCACACTACTTAACAATTTCATTAATAGGATTAAAAAGAATACTATTAATAAACCAGACAAAGAACAAATACTATATAAGAACTATACCATTGACAACTTCACACTAGACAATACTATTACTATTAAAACATATAATATTAGAGGCATCAATACCAGTCTTGAGTAACAAAGACTATTTAAACTCATACAAGATCTCAATATAGACATCTTAGGGATCTGTAAAACTAAACTTATAGAAAAAACAGCAGACTTTGCCTTTAACCTACAGCAAATGCACAAATTCTTTCACAGTAGTAATAATAAGAAACCCAAAGGGTCTGGAGTAGAGTTCCTCATTAGAAAAAACATCGAAAAAAAGTTGGAATCAATTGAAAGAATAGAAGGACATATAATAGAAGCCAATTTCTTATCAACAATAAGTAAACTTTGTATCTATCAAATGTATTTGCTATCTGGAAAAGCTGAAAGTAGATGGCTACAATAGCTACTTCAAAACAAGATTCTAGATAAGCAAAAAAACCACTTCAAAGTCATAATTATGGATGACTTCAATGCAATTGTCAATTCAATAGTGGATCAATTATCATCTATAGGCAAAACAACCCCAAGATATAGAAAAGCTAAAATATGTCTCTTTAACTTTCTAGAAAACTGGAACTACATAGATATTCAAAACTCCTGGAAAAAAAAAGAAAATACTACTTTTACTTGAGCAAATAACTTAGCATACAGTAGAATCGACTATATCTGGATACTACTAGAAATTAGTCTAAATAACATATATGAGTTCAAAAATATTCCAGTAGAGACACTACTGGGCAGTGACTACACCTTATTATTAACAAGAATGACAACAAACAATCTGCTCAAAAACCAAGTACAAGAGCAAAATAGAACAAAAGGTAAAAAAATACTAGACCCAGGCAACTTCACTGCAGAACAATGGGAGAAATTCAAACTCTGGATAAAATGCAAGCTTTCAGAAATTAATGCACAAGCCTTCTGGTATAAAAATATGTACAGCCCTCAAGAGCTCGAAAAGGTCTGACAAGAACTCGAAACCATAATTATAAAGGATGTATACAGGTGCCTCAAAAAGAAAAGAGTTTACTTTATTCCCAATAGAAGAAAAGAAGTCAAGATGGAATTAGTAATTCCAAAGAAGTACTTCAAAGCCTATAGAGAAGCCAATAAGATCCACTTTCTCCTAATGAAAATCCAAGTTAACTGGGATATGAAAACCACAGAAGATACAGAAAATATAAAGAAGGCCATTCAGAATTTACAAGGTGCTTATAAATCCTTTGATAAAGAACTAGCATCTTCTCAGTCACAAGAAAAGATTCCAGAGCAATTAAGGAAAATTACTAAAATAAAATACATCCTTAGAATGATATGCAAGAAAAAAGAAAGTCTCCATATCAGAAATCAAATCAAGGAGGCTTTGGATAACAGATGTGATGATCTTATATTTAATCAAAAGAGGATACTGGCTCAATCTTAAATTATAAAAAACTAAGAATCCCATTAGATCGAGTGCTAACTACAAATCAGGAGGGAAAAGAATACATTGCTATCAACCCTCAAACTATCAGAAGCAAGGTTAAAAAATATCACAAAAAAGTTTTCAAAAAGAGAAATGCTAATTTCAAGAATTTAAACACCTTCTGGAAAAAAGAATACCAACCCAAAGAATGAATCGATCCAATATGGTATTCACCTCTAATAGAAGAAATCAAAGTAGATGAGCTTGAAGCTACTTTGCAATCTCTTCAAAACAACAAGGCTGTTGGCCCCTTATACATCAGTTACGAAATGCTCAAACACTTATAGATCAAAGGAAAAAGAACTTTATGTCTTTTTTTTAATAAAGTTTTAAGCACAGGTTGAATATCTAAGAAATGGAAAAGCAGTAATATCTATCCTATTTCCAAACCCAAGTCTTAGAAATGTGATCTGAGCAATACAAGACCCATCGTCCTCTTGAAAACAGCCCGAAAATGCTTTACCAAGATCCTTATCAACTGACTATCCGCCATTTGCAAGCAACACAAAATCTTAAAAGGATCAAACTTTGCCAGGCTACAGGGAGAGAGTGTAGCAGAGCCTATTCACTTGCTGAACAATATTTGTGAAGAGGCTAGAGAAAAAAAAAAGAACTATAGATTCTATTTCAAGATACTGCAAAAATATATGACACAATATCTCTACACATACTTGAAAAGACTATATATCAGATTCGAATTCCTACATCCATTAATAAGCTTATAATAGACCTCTTCAAAGACAGAAACTATAGTATCATCCTCTCCAATGGACTATCTAACCCAATAGTGGTAGGGAATGGGATAGATCAAGGAGAAACAATTTTTTCATTATTATAAAGAATCTTCTATGATCCACTTTTATGCAAGATCCAAAATAACAGCAATCTGGGTTATTCTATAGAAGAAGAATGATCATCCAACTTTAGTAAATCTGAAGAGAAGATAAAGCTCTCCTTAAGGCAGGCAGTAATTGTTTACATGGATGACACGACCTGGATTGCCAAATCCAAGGAAGACATAGAAAAGATTCTAGAAGAAACGAAAAAGTTCTATATAGCAAATGGCTCTTAGATCAATACAAAGAAGTCAATCCTCCTTACTATTAACCGAAACCCATAAGTCTCCGGAACTGTTCAGGCTAGAACAAAGAATACCATAGTCCATGAAATCAATAAGGAGGACTAGGCTAGATTTCTTGGTATCTGGCTAGGATCAAGACAAAGAAACCAGGACACTATCATTCTTATAAAATCAGAGATTAGAATAGTAGTCCAGGCAATAATCAAGAAGAAGTTGATAGAAAAACACACTTGATATATTATTAATAGAGTCTAGATTCTAAGAATAGAATATAGAACACAACACACACACCTGAGTGAGAAAACATGTAATGATCTCACAGTCATGTTTAAAAATGTATTCAAGAACAAGGCCCTGATCTGTAGAACAATTTCAAACAGTTGTATTCATAATAAAGGAATATATGGCCTCAAAAGTATCTGGGAAATACAGCTAGAAAGTCACATACCTGTACTCTTCTGTCAACTTAACAATAATGAGGCCTCTGATATTGCTATCATAATCAGACTGAAACAAAACCAAATCAAATGTTGAGAGCCAGATAATATTCTAAGCAATTCTATCAACTCTTACAAGCTAATGAAAGAAAACCTGGCAGCTACGACACTGGCTCTGGCAAAAAGTATACAAGTTACTTTTCAAAGTTGAAGATAAAAAAACATATTTGATTATCAGAGAGATATCTTATCAATCAAATCTATACTGCAAGAAAATAGAGAATATAAAAAGGCCATTCCATCACTATGAAAATACAAGATCATGTTTCTAGACCAGCTTATCAATACTACCACAATGACACTTAAGAAATAGAAAGCAGTTCAACTCCTATATAGTAGATGCAAGGGACCAGTTCCCTTCTGATACAAAAAAGTGAAGGAAAAACAACAGCAAATCAAGATCTCTTATGAAATTCTTTATATAGACTTGAATGGATAGTTTATAATATGCAAAATGAGGCATTCCCAATAAACCAAGATTGAAAGAAAAGTTTTTGGGCAATTCAGGCTAATACTTCAACTGATGCATAGGGAAAGACAGTATTTATAAACAACAAAATTTACTTCACTCCATATCAACTAGTATATGATCCTACTAGTAATAATACTTATCTTCAACCAGACAGTACAGAACAACCATTAGAAGTGGCCATGTCACAAATCTATCTTCTTTCACAGCTTAATCAACATAATAACCTAAGAAAAAGGAAACAGATCCTCTTGCCAGGAAATCCTATAGACTGGCAGACAAATGTATTTCAGCAAACAGTAGCTCTATCAACTTTCAAACCAGCTGAAGTAGAGGTTCTAGTAGAAGACTAGAATATCACACTAATAAAAAAAACCATACAAACAGAAGAACACAAAGATGAACTCAAGAACATCTGAGATATAACAAAAGGAATATAGCTGATCAGCTTACTTTTTACACAGATGGCTCTTATAAAAAAAGAATAACAAATTGTGAATTCGAAATGGGTATAGCTTGAATTATAATAGAGAAAGATAAAATAGTTAAACAGTTCTCAACAGGAGTATTCACGTGGCCATCAGCAACCAGAGCTGAAATACTAACTATTCTTATTGCACTGTATACAGTCTTCCAAAATACAACAGTTACAATTTACACTGACTGCAACACTGCAATAAAAGTATGAAAATTCATCTGTTCACAAATAGAGATATCTACAAGAAGATGGACAAAAATCATTAACTGGCCACTTTAGAATAAGATTAAGGATCTAGTAAAGAAGAAAGACCTAAATCTGGAAGTTCTAAAGGTCAAAACCCACAGAACCAACAGATTCAACAATCAAGTAGACTTATTTGTCAAATAGGTCAGGCAGGAGAACCCAATAACTTGGCATCAGTTACCAGAGCTAGAAAGAGTCCTCACAATAGCAGCATGAGAAGAATATACAATAGAAATTGGTATCAAAGATTTTGTCAAGATGTTCAATAAGAAAAAAACTGGACTAGACTGGACAACACAGAAATGAATCCAGGATCTCTGGATTCAAAATAATAAAATAATAGACTGGCTGACTTTTTGAAACTAGTTCAATTCAACTAATACCTTCGATACCTCTTTCAAAACCAATAAAGACAAAAGCTTCCTAATTAACTTAACTCATAATAAACTTCCAGTCCTACAGATACTTAAGAAAAGAAAATCAGATATGTATATAATAACTACTTGCCCAGTATGTGAACTTCAAGAAGAGACACTAGGATATCTTTTTGAATATCCAGCCACTAGGAAAACTCGAAATAACTTATGGAGGAAGGCAAACAAAAAAATCAATAAACTTATCAGTAAAGAAATAAAAGATAAGAAAGAAGTTTAACCTAAGATAAGTGACTGGACAGACAAATGGTTAGAAGAGATCCAGAAATCCAACAGGGACCTTTTCAATACTATCTATGGATATATGAAGAAAGCAAGATCATCTCCTTGAAGAAGTACCTCAAAGAACAGCTCAAGATCCTACCAGCAAATACACAAGATATAATTGATAAACTCTGTCAAAAGATAAGAGCAAATTTTAAAAAGGAGATCTGGAATATTCACTGTGCCCAAGTGATAGAATAGGAAAAGAAGCAAAACATTACAGAAGAGGATAAAAGAAACAAGAGGCCCAAGTCTAGACCTGATGAACAGACTGAATAGAAACAAAAAGAAGTGCCATTATCTTCAAAGGATTCAAGTTTAGAAGGTATTAAAGTAATAGAAGAAAAGAAGTATATGGTGATTATTAAGGATTAAATCTGTCATTAAATAAAGTGGTTTGGTTTTTAACTATAGACAGAACTTAGAATAATCTACAGTAATAATCTGTAGGCAATGAATTTATTAATTAAAGGAAATATTCCAAATTAGTAAAGGAGCAAAATATTATTCTCTAGGTTGCATTTAGAGAAATAATTTTTTGACGATAAGTGAGTCAGTATATAAAAGTTATAAAAATTTGTAAATACCTAGCATATATACAATAAAGACATGCTATGCTGACCTGACTGCGGGTTAAAAAAAAAAAAAAAAAGTATTTTATATATATAAATTATTTTTTTATATTATATGTATAGTATATTAAATAAGTACTATATATATATATCAATTATTTTTAGTACCTATCTATATATAGCTAGTTATATTGATTGTATTATATATATAAACATTACTTTTCAGGAAACTATATAATTCCTTCTTAATTATTTCCAGTTTATTTTTATTAAAAGTAGGCTGATTATCAAACAATCAAATTTCTTTATCCTAGATTTAGTTTTTGATCCTTTAGAGTGATCAATAGATTTTTTTTTTATCAAGGCCTTCCAGTAATTAAGACTATAGATTTTTGATAGTTCAGTACTTGGTAATTAGCAGTACTCTATTGAATAATGAATCTATTCTTCTTATTACTGTTTCTAATTTACTACTAAGGGTAATATAATCAAGTTAGGATAATCTTAGTTAATTTCAGATTTTGATCTTTAGATTACAATCTTTATATAAACCATACTATAGATTAATATCCAATTCTCTTTTGGATATTATGTAGCTATAGTCGGAAATATCAGAAGTCAGGTTTTTACTTGGTTAAGCCAACAGATATAAGTTCTATTAAACTTTAAACATTGTCTTCTGAAAGATCTGAACTTGTATCTTGTAATCTAACCTATAGAGTGCCAGCCACTACATTATTAATCCACAAGTCTTTAATTATTTAATTTAAATTTATTAATATTAATAGTTTATATAAAACTTTTTTTTTACTGATTCTTTAATTATATACTAAAAAATATTTATAAAAAGTTTTTATATTTTCTAATTAACAAAGTTTTTATATTTTTCTTAAAACAATCTGAAGTTTGTCTTTATAAGTTATTACTACTTTCATTTATTTGTTTATAAATTTCTTTAAATAAAAACTTGAGTTTTAGTAAATTAAATTGACTTAAGTATATATTTTTTTTATTAAAGACAAGAAATTTTTAAAAAATAAAAAAACCAATAGATAAAATATCACTTTTAAATTTGAAAATAATAAAAAAAAACTTATTATTTACTTTTTTAAATAAATTTAAACTTTTTTAAAATATTTTATTTATTTCAATTTAATTTTAAATTTTTAATAATATAACAACTCTTCTTGCTAATCCTCTAATTATATGTAAAAAAGATGTTTGCAAGAAGTTCTTATACTTCTTCACTAATAAAGTTTTGATATTTTCCTTAAACCAACTTGAAGGTTACTCTTAGAAGTTAACTCTATCTCTTTTCTCTTATTTACAATAACTCTCAAACAAATTGAACCCTTGTGATCTGCAAAGTTTAATTTTTATATCTACTATCAATAATAAGAAAGTTTTTAAAGAAAAAAGAACCATTTGTGAAATACTTGTTACCACTTTTCTAAAGTGGAGAAACAAGATATAATAGAGATTATACCCTAGTCAAAGGACTCAATTTTTCTCTTTAACTAGTTATATGGCCTCTAAAAGCTCCTACTTTACAACTTTTTAGAAAATTTTGCCTACTTTAGTTTGATTCTGCATTTTTGGATAGTACAAATTCCATTGATTTTGATTGATTGATATAAAACATGTTGGATAAGATTAATGAACAAGCTTTTATTGATCACTACACATGTCTAAATATATTTTCTCAGTCTTATAAGAATATAGGATCCATTATAAGTCATATACCTGGATGTAAGTAGATATAGAATATGATATCAATATATTATTGAATTAAGGAAGAAAGAGTTCATATAATCATGACAAATGTTATAAAATATTTCAATCAATTTTAGTATTGGAGCTATTCTTGATAACCAAGTAGATCTAAATAGCACTTATATATAGATAAAGATCAGTTTTAAATTTTTATAAAGAAAAACAAACAAGATGAACATGAGGTTTTTTTTAATCAACAAGTTTTTTAATCCTAATTCATAGTTTTGTGGAAGAACTACAAACTAAAGATCTGTATTAAGATTCTTGATATGTTTTTCTTTTTCATATTTATTAGTTCATAATTAGTTACTAGCTAATACTCATTAATTTTACTCTTAGTGAAGGTATTCATTGAAAACTCTTATCACATTGAAAGATTCCCTAAAAACTCAATCCAACTTTAGAAAAGTTGTATCTTCTTAAATAAGTAGTTTATATTTAAAGCTGGTATTATCTTTAGAATTAAATTATCAACTTTCTAATAGGTTTTATGATATCTTGCTAACTACAAGTCTTATCTGATTGTTGAATGAATATTATCCTAGATAAACTTTCAAATAAGATAACATCAACAAAGCTGATATTTGAAACCATTCTTTTATCAAAAAAGAAGATAATAAAGAAGAAGTCCCCTCCTCTTCAAAATAAAGAGATAGAGCACTTCAGTAGATAATTCTCGAGTATTAATTCTTTTTTAGATATTAGTTTTAGTGAATGATCATTAATAAAAAAAATTTTAGATCTTTGTTTAACAATACTTCTCTCAATTTTAATAATACTAGCATGTTCAAAGGGATATTAATTTTTCTTTTTCCTTAAAAAAAAAAGAATAATAAGCCTAAGGTAGCCTTAGCTTATTATACACTTTATCACACTTTAAATATATACTCTTGTATCTTTATCTAATGCAATGGATATATGTAATTTGAAATATAATAAAGTTAGGCATGAGTCCAATTTTTTAAAAAAAGATAATATACTATTATTATTATTATTTAATAAACAGAACAGACCATTTTATTGAAGTTTAATAGATAAGTACATTCATTCAGAGAAGCTATACTTCAGATAAAATTTAAACCTATCTATTATTTGACAACAAAATACATTAATAAAGATCCCTGCTGTCTGCCAGATACAATTTCAAGAGGCCAGCATACTTGAAGTGTCACTGGTGTTTCATTCTCCAGAAAAGGTAAAAAAAACAAAGGATGGGAGGATGTATCTAAATCTATGGTCATATATACAAAGTGGGTTTCAATAAACTAATTAACTATGAAAAAAACCTCTAAAAATAGTTAATAATAATAAGAATATGTTCAAAGATCTAAATTAATGGTATGGAGAGAAGATGTGTAAATAATGTCATGTGTTTCTTAGTTTTCAGATGCTA
>CAJVPT010003096.1:0-16012 GCA_910592055.1 Acaulospora colombiana
AAAAATAAGCAAGTTAATTAAAGAATTAACTTTGATAATATATAAAAATATATGGTTACTTTTAAAAATTTGAGTTTATTTATTATATTTTTATTATAAATTACAATTTGAATAATTTTTAAATTTTTAATTATATAATTAAAGAAAGATTATAAAGCTTATATATATTATACTATATCTTAATACTTATTTTATTATTATATTTTTTAAAAAATTTTTTTATAAATAATTTCAAAATTTTTATTATTGTTAAATATTTTTATTTTTTATTAATTACTATATAATTTATAGTAATAATCAATTAAAATTATTTAAAAATCCAAATTTTTAAAAAAATTTTTTTTAATAATAATAAAATTTTAAAAGAAATAAAATTAATATTAAAGTATAATATATGATTATTTTTAAAAGTTTGAGTCTATTTATTATGTTTTTATTATAAATTTCAACTTTAACAAATTTTAAATCATTAATTATACAATAAAAAATTCTGAAATTTATATATTATATTTTAATACTTATTCTATTTTTTATATTTTTTTGAAAAAATTTTTATTAATATATCTTATTATTGTAAAATATTTTTATTTTTTTAATAATTATTATATAATTTATGATAACAATTAATTAAAACTTCAAAAGTAAAAATATAATAAAAGAAAAAAATTTTTAACAATAATAAAACTTTAAAAATTATATATAAAAATTTTTTAAAAAATTATAATATATAAAATTAATATTAAAATATAATATATATGAATTTTACAATTTTTGATTGCATAATTAAGGATTTAAAATTGTAAAGTTGAAATTTATAATAAAAACATAATAAGTGGATTCAAATTTTTGGAAGTAATTATATATGAATTTTTGATTTTTGATTGTATAATTAAGGATTTAAAAATTTATAAAGTTAAAATTTATAATAAAAATATAATAAATAGACCCAAACATTTAGAAAAAACTATATGGTCTACAAATATTTAATAAAATACACATAACTAATTTAATAAAAAATAAAAAAAAAACAAGTTAAAAAAATAAAATAAATAAATTTATATAGATTTTTATATAATATAAAATATAATATTGTTAAAATATTATATATACTATATATAATAGTATAAATAATATAATAAATTAATGTAAATCTTGTCCCCAAATCTTTTTTATAACCCTTGGGAAATAAAATAAGTATTTCAATTTATTTAAATTATTAAAATTATAAAAACATTGGTAAGAACATATAAATACTGTATCATATTAAATTATATCATACGATAATATTTTAATATACTGTACGTCTAATCAAATTAATAAATTGATTTTTCAAGTAATGCATCATATACTGTAGTTATAATTTAAATTTTTGAATTCGTCATTTATAGCTTAATATTATCATTAGTTACAATAATGCGATGCATAAGTTTTTATAAACTTGCCGAAATTTATTTATTTTACTTCGTAATGTATTTTATGATCAATTATAAATCATTGATGATTGCATTTTATCAAATTACCTTTATCACACAAATATCAAAGAACATAAATTTGCATGCAAAAATATAAAACCACATGACATTTGAAATCTATTCAATTATAAAGCAAAATATTATAATAAAAAATGATACTTGTGTACAGTATTTATACAAAAACCGTGTGTTAATCAATTTCAATACGCCATGCTCCGGTTGATAAAAAATTGTGTATAGGAACCTTTATAGGAACATTTAGACGGATGGTGTTAAATAAGGTAATACAATATATCTTATTGTAATTTTTTAAAAAAGGTCAATTCAATTTATTAATCGTTTCGTAAAAAAATTCTCTGGCTACTTGTCTAATTTCTTTATGTCATTAGATAAAGACAAGCACTTTTAGGACTCTATTTTTACAAGTAATCGATCTTAGTGTCCGATCAAAAACTTTCCTGTCATTTACTAAATTTTATTCTACTAAAGTTGTCAGGAATTCCCATGAAATCTTGAGCGCACGAAATTACAAAAAAGCAAACCGTGAGGTAAAAAATGAAATGCAAGTAGAAACTAACAAGAGACATATGAATCTATATTAATATAAAGCCTTAAACGTGCGCGCTAAAATATTCAAGCGTCAAAGTTGAAAGTAAACAATAGTGACAATTCAAGAATTCATGAAATTATATGACCAATTAATGTTGACCTTCTTGAGGAATTTCAGGAACCATTGCTAACAAGATATCCGAATTTATCTCCAAGTACATGGGATATTTTGATTGATTGGCAATAATATTTTTATACCCTTGACTATTTCGAATAGATGCAAAATTTTTCACCACAAACTTTAAAAACTTCTTCTTTAATTCGGACCATTTCCATGCATTCCCGAATAGTCCTTCAGCAGCTGTTGCAATATTCATGTTTTCGATTATTTTTCCTTTGGCTTTGACCTCTAAATCTGTGATCAAATATTTGTTGGCAATTGTATACAATTCCCATATATTTGGGCATTCGTCAAGTTCTACTTGGTCGGTATATAGAAACAAAAGCATTTGAACTGTGGTCTGGTAATCAAAGTCCTTGATTTCAATATGGTAATGATAATTATGAGGTGAAATTTCGGAATCTGTCGATAGACCGCCATCATCAACATTAATGTCCGTAATTTTTTTTCGACAGTTGTGTGATCGATTGCATTCTGCCCATGATCCCTCAAACATTCTTTGAAAGTAGTCTGAACGCCTCGCAAGAATTGCGCTACTCGCATAAATTGTTTGTCCCTGAACTGTGATTTTGACATCACCTGATCCCGTTCTTTGGAATTCACTATTCCATGCCAATTCTAAATTTCGGGGAAATGTCTTGACCGGAATTGGTCTCTGCAATGTCAAGATTCTATCGAATTGATCGAGAAGTTGAGTTCTTTTTAACCTCACTCCCATCACGATGCTATCAGTAAGTAATTCCCTCTTGCAAAATTGAGCCATTCCTATTCATTATTATGGTCATATGGATCACCAATCAGCAAATCTGACATCCAAAACAACACGATAACGAAATCAAGTATATTTACTTAATCTTCTAATCTTCACAGATCTAAACTGAAACCTTGATGATGTAACCATCTGCTTGATGTATGTTCCATCAAGTTTCCTTATATACATGAGGGCAGGTAAACAATCGTTTCGCAACTGGTCGTATTCGTCTATTTCATCCGGGTTACATATCGCGTGGAGATAGATTGCACAATAGTCTGGATCATTAGGCGATTCCTATATTAACATCGATGTCCGTGAGACGTTTATATTAAAAACAAATTTGAAATTGATAAATGTGAAAGATCTCATATTTGAGATATATAATTTCAACGAGTGTTGCTTACGAGGATAAATCCCAGTTGCCAAAAGATATTTGGCATGGTTTCAAAGCGAGGGCTGCAGACTTTTCCTTCGAGCTGACTAACGTTCGTCAGTTGATATTCGAAAGAACAAAATGTGTTGTTGTCGATCATCGGTTGATTAATCAAGTTAGCGTTTGAAGACAATGGTCTAATGGTTCATGAGTGCATGTTACAAGTTTAATATAAGATTTAGTATTTAGACCTCATGGAAATTTAGATTTTATGACCTCACCTGCTTTGCATGTCGCTAAATCGAAAGCACAATGTTCTCGTCCTCATCAATTATCCTGGAAAGTGAAAGGGTATATAGTCTAAGTCTTGAAATAAGAGAAAAAGAGAAACCCTTAACCACCATCCAATCTTTTCAATAAATAAATACATGAAATAGAACCTCCGGATTGGTTGATGATTTCACAATGATGCAATTTCTGGAAATTGTGCTACCCCGTTCACAGAAACAAACCTATATTTGTGCACCGGTGCTACCATCAGGCTTCAGATACACATCATTTGTGCACCGGTGCTACCATCAGGCTTCAGATACACATCAGTTCATCACAATCACCATCAATCCTTATGCAACAATTATTAAAAATTTTTAACTAAAAGAACATGAGTTTTTTTTTTTTAAAAAAAAAAAAAAAAATTCTTGTTCTCTCTCAGTATCCATTATTCGTTAGCCGTCACACAAATCACGTGAAAATACAACAGCACAATTGTTTTAAGTTATTCATCACATCCGATAGAGCCTAGCTTTAATTAAAGTGCACGGGTTTTTTAACCTTTTCCTTTCTTCGCTTTTACACGTCACACCCGCGTGATTTCGTCGCGCGTTCAAGCCAACGTCATGTGACATTACTTTAAATTCAGAGAGAACTCGCGTAATACTGGTGTAAAATCAGTAATTACATGCGTGCATACTGGCAAATTTCTGTCAATTTGTGGTCTGGGTTAAACGAGTGTCTTACCCAACGACCGTGAATTTTTTTTTTTTTTTTGAAAGAAAGAAAGAAAGAACAAAAATTAAATAAAGCATGCCCGTGGCGGTGCCACCGCACCGCGTTGATAGGAATTGCGTACTTAATCGTCCAGAAGAGTCATGTTTTTCTGTAACATATCATAGATGATGGCATAAGTATTACACATATCTCGAAGCTGATGACGAATATCGATCAAATGTTGGCGATCGAAATGAATAAGGGCATTGACGGTGTCCTGTATTGTCGGGTGTTTGTGGATTTTTCTGTGGGAATAAGTAATATTCGCATGATGATTTTCGCCGTGGAGTTGACATTTCGTCCGAGATTATAACAGCGCACATACCTGATCAATTTAACGCGTGCGACATAAAACCTTGTGATATTATTTAAAAAAATGAAGCAGCTGTCCTCAACGCGTGACAACTCGGCTATTATTTCTAAATTATAAAACAAACCGTGCATTGTATACAATATAGAACCAAAAAAAAAAACAAAAAAAAAAAAACATTCATTTTACCTTCAATCGTTAAAACCTTGACATCTTCCTCTGCGCCAATTCTACCATATTTAAGAATTTTAGGGTATGAATATTATGCAGAAAGAAAAAAAAAAAAAAATTCAATTGGACATGTAAGCGAACCTGGGATATTTAAATGATATCCAGGCTCTCAGTTTACAGCAATACTCGCTCAAACATGAGATTTCGTCTTCAAGAATTTTTTGTAATTCCTTGATGCAACGGTAGTCTTTTCCGTCCGAATGTTGCAGGTGTTGCATGGGAAAATAGTGCACGGGGTTTTGAGGTGGTTGATCGGTGTTGACATTCTCGTCAATTTTCTTGTGATCAACATCCAGGCTTTCACCATCCTCGGCACTGTTTCTACGTCTTTTGCGCGAAGATGAACCATCCAATTCTTCATAGGCAGTAGAAATTGAAATGTCTTGGCTTGGATTTGGAACATCGGCACACGAGTATATGGAAAAGGAGGAATCCCGAGAGATTGAATCTTCGTCGTAATCGAAAGATTGAGATGAGACACGTGAGTTGGTGTGGGTATCTAATAATCGATTTAATTCAAGAATTTTCTGTGGAAAAATTTTGTTGATCAATTCGAGGGATTGGAAAGACAGTTGGGATTGAAATTGGGTAACGGTCTCGGGAGTTTGATTGTCAATGTTGGCGGAACGAGTGCATCCCTCATCGTTTCGCTGTGACATTATTTAAGGAACCGAATAAAGAGCCAGGAAAAGTCTCCTAACAGGTTCTATATGAGAGCTGGTGTTAAAAGGGGATTGATCGATGATAACTACGATACTATTACGATCGAGTATAGTAATTTTTGGGAGATTTACAAATTCGTCATTCTAAAAATAGAAACAAATAATATTGTAGGACGAAAAAATTTATAAATTTATCCTGGTACAGTAATATAAAAAAAAAAAATTACAGTTGCCTCGCGCAAATTTCATTCAAAAAATTTTCCAAGGGAATAGTTGCATGACCGAATACGCAAAGTTGATTGATTCAGCAAAATGGATACGGAAATGATTCGATTAAAAGTTCGATTGATCCTTAAATCGTGTGAAAAAAAGATCATGTTGTTGGCAAGCCCCGAAACCAAAGTTGGGACGTTAAAACAACTAATTAGCCAAAGATATAATGTCATTTGCGGAAGAAATGATGAGTGAGCGCAAAATCATTTTTCATCTGAAATTAAATTCATCAATTCCTAGTAATCTTGTGTTTGTATTTTTTTTTTTTTTTTTTTTTTTTACGCAAGTCCTCCGATAATAGATCAAGTCATGACCGATGATGGGTTTGCTTTAGCGGATAGTGATCGAATTGGTGACTTTCTTGATCAAAATAACATAATTTTGGCAAAAGAGTATCAGATGTTCAAGCAAAAAGTTGACATCATTGAAGGTAAAAAAATTGCAAGTCCTTATCTTGGTGAATTGCAAACGTGTTCTCAACTTATTATTTGCTTCAAGAGAATACAACGAGTGCCGCGCCTGGTATCAACATTTTTGGAAAAAGAGGGTTCGATGACAATCAGCTTCCTAACAGCGAATACTTATTTAATAACAAAAAATATCGATTGCAATACGAGTCATTAAATAACCGTACAGTCGCAACTCATCACATCTTCGAAAATCAAAATTTCTCCGGAGCTAATAATGTCAATGGAATCCACGATCCGGGCAAGTAATTTAAACCGTGTTTTATTAGTACATGATAATGATTTTATTCAAGCTTTTGACTAACTTGTTATTGTAGCGAATTTGGAACGTGCTCATTCAGAAAAACAGAGTCCCGCTGCTAATGTTGTTGTCAACCAAGCGGAAGTGTGTTTGATTTCTCAAAGTTCCTTTGACGGCAATCGTCAAATTAAAAGCACCTCAAATAAGTTGGATCTTGCATACGCTAAAGATAGTATGATATCGGATGAGAAGATGATTGTCCAAGAGGAAGTTTCTCTTGGCACCAATGTTGAGGACGACGTAAAACTGCGATCCAAAGGAGATGAAAACGGTGAACGTAATTCAGAAAGGGAAAAAGAAAACAAATCAACATTGCATGAAGAAGAGAAATCAAAGTCAAACGTACATCAAAGTAAAATAACGACTGATAGTGATGAGAAGTCGGAAAGTAGCGAGGACGACAATGATCCGGATAGCAGTGACGAGGAGGGTCACTTAGCAAGCGAAAGAAATAAAAGCAGATCAGAAAGTGGTGAATTGGAGGACAGTTGTACGGAAAGTAGTGACATGGAGAGCAGTGATGAGTCGCCGGAAATTAAAAAGAATGTTGACAAAAACAATACGGTGGAACACACCGATGAATCCGATATTGAAGGTGGCCACGAAGATGAAGAAAGTGACAGTGACAGTCAAAAGAAATTTTGGGAGGAAAGCGAAGATGAAACAAGTGACGAGGGTGATTCGAGCAGTGGTGAGGAAGAAAATCCTATTTACCGGCAAATTAATGAAAGAAATAAAACGGTGAGTAAGGGTGAAACATGCATATCTGATGAAAAAATACAGAAAATACGGATGGACCGTGAGATTGATAGCCCTCGGAAAGGTAGTGTTCTGGATAAAGAAGTTGAATACGGCGGGGAGCTTGAGAGTCAGGATCTATCGGTGATGCCGGATAGAAACTCGAAAACCAGCGTCGAAAATGAGGTCAACCAGGATTCTCAATCTCATGTCAGTGAGTCTTCCGGTGAAATTAAAAGTCATTCGCCTCAAGCAAATTACACAGTAGATGGGGGAGTTGTTCATCGGAAATATTTACATCGAAATGAAAAATCCAATGACAAAACGACGAGCTTGTCGCGGAATAACGAAATAATTGTGACAACGGAAAACGGAAAAGGAGTAGGTATTGAAGAGGCTGATATTGAGGTTGAGAACATAACAAGTGGTGTCGATCTCTTCAAAGATAAAAGCATTCACATGCATAATAACAGCCTTTCGACAAAAGAGGATATGCTCGTAGAGACCGGGGTCGAAGCCGATCCTGGTGCTAACAACGCCGAAAACTTTTCGACGCAAGAAAACGGAAATGCTAGAATGGATGGATTGGTAAATATGGGGTCCGAGCGTTTTCATGATTTTACGAACAATGCAAGTCCCAAGCAATTCATCGAGCATACGGAAGAAAACATAATGATAAATCAATGTGAAAGGAATCTCGGTGATCCTTTAAATCAAGTTAATTTGAATGTGAATTTAGTAAGCAAGGTTAGCGACTTAAATACTAATTTAAGGAAGAAATGTGTCTTGCTAGTCATGAAAAGCGATTGAAAAGACATAACCATAACAATGAACTTTTTACTCGATTGCAGATTCACTTAACTCTATGTATCAACTGAACTATGTATGATGCACAAACTGGTAAAATTATACTAACCTTTTTTCATCCTTCTTTCACACACCAAAGGACACCGCCGGTAGTGAATCCCTATCACAATACCCACCATCCAGCGAGTTGGAGAAGGGTTCAAGGGAACTTTCAAATGATTCTGCCACATACCTGCAAGTGAATAAAGATGAGCAACCTGGAGATGTAAATCAAGATATGGAAAAAAAGGTCACGAAATCTGATTCAAACATTATGACCACATCAGAAAGAGATTCATCGCAAAGTCATGGCTCTTCTATAAGGAGTTCTATTGAACCTAAAGGTGCAATAAATTCTCTCAACAAAAGTACTTTTGAATCAGAAAAATCCGATCCAACATCTTCGGATATCGAATTTCTGAGGAAAAATTATTTGGGAAGGAATCAGAAGAAATTCACCGAAATCAAAGATACCGATGACGAAAGTAAAACGGTGAAAAGCCTTTCCGAATCGAATAGCGATGAAAATAACATCGAGAAAACAGGCGATTCTCTCGAAGGAACGAATAAGAAATTGTCGGCGTCCACCAAGCACAAAAAGAAAAAGCCTACCAAGAAATCTGATAGTGACACATTGGGGGGTTCTGATCCTGATTCGGTGAAGAAGAGCGTCGCTGACGGTCAGAAAGAAAAACATGTTTCTCAAGGATATTTCTTGGTCTCCGATGAAGATTCCGAAAACAACTTCGAATTGGAAAGGAAGTTGGGTGAGGTTAGTAAGTATTCCGTGAGTGGTCGGGAACCGGTTATTGACACTAAAAAAAGGGGCGACCCTAAGGAGTCGCAATCACACGAAAATTCGGAAATTACCGGCGTTAAAAAAAGTGGTAAGCCCAGAAAATCACAGATACACGAGGGGACGGAATCCATTAGCCCCAAAAAAAGGGGTAGACCCAGAAAGCTGCTAAAAGATGGTGATGGGGATCATGGAAAACAACATTCTGAAGGCCGCGATGATACGGTCGATCAGACAGATAAGAGTACCAAGGCTATTAAAAACAAAAACAGAGGTAGGCCTAAAAAACCAAGTCCGTCCGAGAGTGTTAATAATGATAATGATAGCACTAAAAAGCCTGTGGAGCCTAGCCTACCAAAGCTACACGAGGGGATCGAGAAACAACAACACTCGAGCGACAACGACAGCCAACAAAAGAAAGTTCGTAGAATAAAGCCGCGTAAAAATATTCACGATCTATTGAAAAAATCAAGAGACCTTTATCCTTCCCTGTTCACCGGAACGAAGTAAAAGTCACAGAATTACGTTTACACGTTTAAAAGCATTCATGGTCGTTTTTCTAATGCGCGTAATTTATCTTAATTTATTTTTAATAAATTGAGTTCAAAGTATGGCGTGTATGATGTTAATACTGAATTGATTAAAGTTCAAAATTTGATACTTGATGCGAATGCGATTAATAAAAATTAATAATTTGTGCGTATAAAATTAGTTCTATTTCTATCGATCTATGTACAAAGAAAAAATTAAAAAAAAAACAATGCAATAATTAAAAAAAAAATCGTGGAAAAGGAAAGTTACTAAATACAAAATTATTAAGTGTAAAAATATGACAATAATTAAGAAGTGTTAATGAGTGCGTGGCCCATATTCACTCATCTGTGTCATCAAATCCATATGCTGAGCTAGGATCTAAAAATAAAAGGTTTAATCAAGCGTGAATATACATATATGCACATGCGTATATTGGGATTGAAAATTAACTTGCCTTTTCAGATTCGGCCTCTAATGATTTCAGTTTTTCTTTTAATCCAAGGTTTTCTTCTTTCAATGATTTTATCCTTTTATTTAACTCGCTTTTCTCGTGGGCCATGACATCTCGTTCGTAAGTTGCATCCGAAAATTTGGTCTGAATGTTGATTAATTTTTCAATCAACATCTTACATTCTTCTTTCGATGATTTCAACTGATTCTCCAAATTTTCTATGTTCTGTTGAATCATAATGCTATCGGCATTCGCATAATTCTTTTCGTGTTTGTTATCTGCGTCAGCTGCCATTGATGTCAGTTCGCGATTTCGCTTTTCGAGAGATTCTATTTGAGACTGCATCTTTACAGAAAGTTGGGTGAGCTCCTCTTCATGCTTCTCTTTAAGAGATTTCATAGAGGATTGATGAAGATACAGGATTTCCTCCTTCTCTTCTTCATGGGTTTTTTTCATAGCTTCCATTCGTGTCCGAATTGTCTTTTCCATTTTACCAATGGATTCCTCGAAAGATCTCATGATATCGTCACGTTCCTGCGCAATATCTGAAACTTTGTTATTAAGTAATTCAATCTGGACTTCAAAGTTTTCCTTTTCCGTTTCATGTTCCTCGACCTTTCTCTTAAGGGATTCTATGATAGATGCAGAGTTTGTATATTCATCCGGAGGATCACTATGGTTTCGTCGAACTTGTTCTTGTTCTCTTTCCAATAGTTTTTGTTTAAGTTGTTCCACTCTTTTTTGCAACTCCGCAATTTCGACGTTAGATTTATCGAGTTCACTTTGCATATCCTGAATTCGCGCACTCGCCTCGAGTTCCGAGTTGCGTGATTTTTCTTTCAGAACAGCTGTATAAGCTTCTAGGCTCTCGATACGATTTTGAAGTTCCAAATTTTTTTCCTTGTACTCTCCCTCGTAATTTGAAATAAGATCTTCCTCCTTTTGACGCCAAGATTCACGTTCTGCAGCCAACTCGGCCATAAAAGTGCGCATTCCATTCTGATGCTCCTCTAGGAGTTTTGATAATGATTCTTTTTGCTTCTCAAGTTCTGACACATTATTAACAGCGGCCTCATGTTCTTTCAATTTATCATCCACGTCTGATTTAACATTGGAGAGATCAGAGTTTAATTGTTCTTTTTGTGCCACTATTTCCGCGTACTTGTCTTGAAGCTCTTGATAATTATTTTGAAGTTCTTGATACTGATTTTGAAGTTCTTGATGTCGATTTTGAAGCTCTTGATACTTATTTTCCCACACCTCCTTCATGACAGATATTAACCCGGCAAGTTTATCTCGTTCTGCTTCTAATTCCTTGAGATCCGAGTCGTTCACCAAACTCTTTTCTTGAAGTTGACGTAATTCTTCATTGACTTTCAGCAACTCATCTTCCGCTCGCTTTTTATCGGACGTGGCTAAAGTGATATTTTTTTGAACTTCAACATTGGTAGATTCGAGTTCCCCTATTTTCGAATGGAGGCCGTCTATTTTATCGGATAATTGTTGATTTGTATTGATCACCAGAAGATATTCTGAATTCAACTTTGTATACTTAGATTCAGCCGCCTCAAGTCGACCATTCATGTCTTCGATTTCCTTTGAGGTTTCCGTGGTTCTTGGATTGCTGACGGAAAGGTTTTCGTATTGAGAATTCAAGTTTGAAATCTTTTTTTCACATTCTTGTTTCAACCTATCGGCATGCTCCTGCAACTCCATCTCATGCGAGATCTCCAATTCCTTACGAAGCGAATTCATTAATTGATCGCGCTCTGCGTCACTTCGTTCCTTAATATCTTGCAGTTCCTTCTGATGGGTGGTTTCTAGTTGGTCACGAAGAGATGTGATGTCTCGTTCTCGATCTTTTTCGTGCAATTCCTGGATCGATTTCAGTTCTTTCTGATGACTCGATTCTAACTCACTGCGAAGTAAGGTCAGTTCTCGTTCGAGCCCTTGTTCGTAAAGTTCTTTGTGAGCTTTAATCTCTTCTTTATAAGGCGCTTCAATTTCATCACGAAGAGATGTTAGTTCTTTTTCGTGACGTTCTTTGAGGTCTTGAAATTCCATCCGGTGAGAAGATTCTAGCTCTGTCCGAAGCGAAGTTAATGATCGCGCGAGTTCTTCCTTGTGACTTTCCTTGAGCTCTTGCAATTCTCTCCGTTGAGTAGATTCTAACTCTGCACGAAGCGAAATTAACTCATGTTCATTATGCGCTTTGAGATTTTGCAGTTCTTGTTCGTGTTGCTTCTTGAGGTCTTGTAGTTCATTATGATGTGAGGTTTCCAGCTTTGTACGAAGCGAGGTCAATGCCTGTTCGCGATCTAAAGTCAGCCTCTTTTTCAGGTCTTGTGTATCCCTTTTATAATTTGATTCATACTCCTCGCCGTCAGCCTTAAGGCGATCCAATTGTTGCTCCAACCTTGAGATGATATCTTGTTTGTCACTTAATAAAGTCTTTAAATCTTCACAATGCTCTTTGACCTCATTATATTCCAACTCAATACCCGAGTACTGTATACGCAAGTCGGCAAGTTCCTGATTGATGTCGTTGAGTTGCTCTCTGAGAATTTCAACGAGTGCCTCCGATTCACTACATTCTTTGGTTTTCGCATCTAACTTTTGTTTCATATCTCTAATTGTGTCTTCCACTTTTTGTTGAAACATTACTACCATATTGTCGGTACTTTTTTTGAGTCTGCTGTGAGTTTTGACTTCTTGTTGTGAACGAACGAAATTTTGTTGGAGATCCATAAATTTTATTTCAATATATTCTTTTTCATATTTCAAATCATTGATTTGCGATCTCAAGTCATTGATAACAGCATCGGTTTTATTCTTATATTGATACCATTCCGCCTCTGCATCATTCCTCTCGCTTAATTTACTCTCGAGCTCTTCGATTTGTGCTACTAGTATACTTTCCGATTCTTTTTTTTGCCTTAGTTGTTGATCCCGAATTTCTGCAAATGTAACCTTCGCTTCTCCTTTAATCATTGCATCCAACTGTCTTGCATGCTCCTCATGAATTACATTTATTTCGTTTTCATAATATTGTCTGATTGATTTCTGTTCATTTTCTGAAGCCTGTCTCAATCCAACCAGATCACCTTCAATTTTGTGGGTAAATGTTTGCATTTCTTTAATTGTCTCTGTTAACCTCTCCTTCTCTGTATTATATAATTGGGTTAATTTTTCTTGCTCCGCTTCATTACGAGACGCAAATTCTTTTCGGAGTAACGCATCATTCTTCTGTAACCTATCCTTAAAATCTCTTTCCAAATTTTCCAACTCTTCTTTCTTTTCTCTCTTCGTTTTCTCGACATCGTCTTTTAACTGCTGTATTATGCCCTCTGATTTCTGTTTTTGCTCAACGCTTTCAATTCGCATCTTTTCCAGAATCTCATCATGCTCCTTCTTTAACCTATCTATTTCTTCTTTGTGCTTTTGTTCAATTGATGCGATCATTGTCTCCTCACCTTTCGAGGAATCATTGCAAGAATCCGAATTTGGAAGTGCTGATTTCATGAGATCAAATTTTGGATCAGAACTATCGACGGGCGTCGTAAGAGTTGTGCTAACGGTGCTTTGTGAATTTTCAGATAAACGAAGTTGATTACTTGATTCTGAATTATTTCGAATATGCTTTTTATATTGAAGGAGATCTGTCTCTAGGTTATTAGAAGATTCCGTTCTTTCGTCAGTAGCCGAGAACGTAGATTTGTCCTTCGTTGTTTCTTTTTTTTTGCCAACATCAAGTTCCGAGTCTAAAGCTTGAATTCTGGAAGTTATAGCTGCGATTTGAGCAGCTGTATTTGATGTTTTTGCGAGTCTCGAAGCTTCAACCTTAGCCCTGGAAATTTCTCTGAAAGAATTCTTTGGAGGGGTTCTTTCCACGTTATCGCTCTTCGCCTTGTCAAACTTGGCTATAGCAGATGCAACGTGGGATTTATTCGACGTGGAAATTTTTGGCCGACCGTCATTCGGAGTGCTTTTCGATGCCATGGGATTCGAATAAAAAGGAGAGTTGCGTGAACGGTCGACTGTTAGAAATTAACGACGAATGTCAGACGAAAGTAAATTATATGCGAGTGCATCATTAAATGGTAGTTATTTGTTTATTTACATGCGGACAAAATTCATGTGCGCAAGGTACAATATGTATAATTTGGGGCTTCATTGGAGGATTGTTGTCTGCACGAGGATGGCACCCTATTATAAAATTCGTTTTTTTTTAAATGAATTCAGTACCACCTGTAATTAATAAACTGGACTGGTTAACTATGCTTAGGTCATGGGTCAAAAATAGTTTTGAAAATTAAATTTATAATTTCATTAATTAGACTAGCTTTCGTTATTGCCATATTATTTATTTAAAATTTTTTACTTATTTATTTACTGTATATGTATTAGATTAGTTTTTACTGACTTACTATATTTTCTATATTTTTTATTTATTTATTTAAACCGCAATAAATATTTCTCTTACAAGTTACGATATATTCCTATATATATATGTATATTAATAGTAATCTACTGTATATATAAATGAGTTTAACTAGAAATCAGATATTTAATACTTGTCATAAATGATGAGGTTAAATTAGAATTAGTGTAAAACTATATCAATTTTTTTGTATTTTACTATTTAAAGTCCTATTTTAATATATACTTTTATTTAATTGGTATGTTCAAGTAAAATTACTCTTAAAAAATAATTTTCAAGAGAAAAAAATCAAAAAATAATTTATTTTAATAAAAAATAATCAAGAAAAGATTTATATTTTATAAGAAATACGGTTCACTTAAAATTTTAATTTATTAATAAATAAAAAAAAACCAATTTTTTAGTTCTAATATCATCTTTTAAATTTTTTAAATTTTTTAGATCTTTTGATTTATTTAATCTATATTAAATTATATAATACAATATATTTAGTAAAATAATTTTTATTAATATTAATAAAAAAATATTAAATAAATAACTATAAATAAATTAATAAAAAGATTTTTTTTTTTTTTTTTTAATCAGCGAAGTCCTATTATTGAGTTTTTATTTATTCATTAATATAGGCTTATGTATATAAATTTAATTGCAAGTCTATATATTTACAAAAGAAAAAAAATATTACGACTCAGTATTCTATTACTAAAAACTCTGTGACTTGCTACAGTCCATCTTGATGGGTACTAGCATATCAAAATTCTACTAGCACTAATATTGATTGAAAAGAAAAAGAAAGGAAAGTAACTGTTGTTAAGGGTATTCTTTGTCATAATATTTGTAAGTTCTATGTATAGTTTTTCAAACCTGTCCTTAAGGTATTTATTCAGATTTATTTGGACTCGTTTAGGCTCTGGATATGACTTGAAAAATTTAATAACCTGTATGGATAATAAGTCTGAACTCTGTGATATTATCTAATGGTTAAATGTGTTTTGTTTGACTTGTCACTTCCTGCGCTTGAGTTTTTTCCCTATGTTTTGACTTTTTTATCAACTGATTGTAATATTACATCTCTATTTTCATGCTTCTCACTTAGCTTGCCAGAATTTATGTGTTGCTTCTCTGATTGCATCTTGTGCTCTGGTTCTATCTTTTGTTATAGATTCTGCTACTTGGATTACGTCATGTGTTATAACTTTCATGATGTCCTTCCATTCAACTTGATGGTATGCTTTAATGTTTTCGCTGTACTCCTGTGTTATTGATGTTCTTTTCCATTTGTTTTGAATTGGTTTTGTCTGTTTGCCTTCAGCTCTTGCTGTACTTTCCTCTGTTAGGACCTGTAAGTAGTCTTTCTAGAGTCTTGTTTGTGTTATGTCATATTGAAAAATGTGATAATTTGTTTCTCTGTACTGTTTGCAAATCTTATACTTGTCATTTAAATATATGTCAATGCATTTAAAAGATTTTTTTTTTTTTTAATTTTTTTTTTTTAAACCCTCTGTCAGACTAGTTATGTGTGCTTTATTAAACAATTGTAAGCTGTACATATAGTATGAATCGTTAAAGCTAAAACTTTAACTAGC